>CAJPEX010000254.1:0-93952 GCA_905338405.1 Notodromas monacha
AAACAAGGAAACAGCTGCAGGGAGAAAACCTTGTACGCTTCCTTGAAGCAAGTGCAAATTAAAAAGGGAGATCCTCAAAACATATCCAAGCGTTTCCTGGATAACAAACAATACATGTACAGTACACTATATCTAGAAATATAATAAAGTACTGTACTGTACTTTATCTGTGACTGCATGGACAGAAAATCCTTTGATGGCACTACTAATAATAACGAGTGAGTTATTGGCAATAAATCCGGGTTTCCCTCATTGTTATTGTTATTATTATTATTATTATCATTGGCACTATCCTGTATAGTGAAAAGCGAGGGAATATTGGGTGAAATTATGACCATGTGCTGTACGGTATATACACAGTAGATTAGATTGGGTAGATACATGCATGCATGCAGTATTTACCCTCGTAGACCCGCCCAGCTGGGACTCGGCCCTCGCCTCGCCCAACTTGTTGGTGGCCACGCAGGTGTAGCGGCCGCCGTCGTGGGGCTGCACACTCATGACCTGCACCCACCCGCGCACCATGAGTCTCTCTGGCCCGCCTCATCATTGCTGCACGGCAATGGTCATGCGGTCGCCTTTATTTATTTATATAAATAGACACATCATCATCATCATCATCATCATCATGCAGATATATACCACTGTACGTGCATGTATGACAAGACACTGTACTGTACTTGGGAGCACAAAATGACTGCCGTCTGATGATGCCCGCACCGTCTCCCACGTGATGGTGGGCACGGGCCAGCCGCGGGCCTCGCTTGCCAGGGCTGCATTCCCGTGCTGGCCCACTCGGACCTGGGGCTTGGGGCTGCCGGTGATGCTGGGGGCTGATGATTCGAGGGATAATTTGAAAGGAAAAGGACCATTTCATCATCGATCATCATCCAATACTCGAACATGTACTTGCCTTCCTCGCATGGCCCCCATTGGGCCACAGTGAGCAAGGGTTGCTGCTGCTTATTGTTGTTTTTGTCCACGTTCTCGTTGATGGAAGAAGAAGAAGAATCTTCAAGTACCGCAACAACCACAGACTCTTCTTGCAACTGGCAAATGTTGTTGTAGGTCTTTCCATTCAAGCCGCACACGAGTCTCTGGTCTGTGAACTGGCAAGTGGCTTTTTGGTCCTGATGCCGATAATAATAATGATAATAATAATAATAATAATGTATACACAGGATGATACTTTACCCCTGGTGACCGGTTGTCGTCCCGTAGTCGGCACTCGAGGTTGTCGCCACAATCGCCAAATAACCGAGTATTCCTCGATGATGATGATGATGATGATGACCCTTGACTGGCCCTGTCCACATTCGACGAGGTGTCCTCATGCTCATCATCGTCATCCGAGTTGTTGTTGTTGTTGTAATAGCAGTCGCACTTGTCCCCCAGACTCGCGGCACACACTGTGCAACACCCGCACGGGTCCAGACTCCAGAGTGAAGCCGGCCCTGCAGCCCTCGGCCGCGGGGCACGACTCGGGTTCGCATTCCCCATCAGAGCACGATGAGTTCCTGCTGTCTCCTGCTTTCGTCTCGTCCTCGTCCTTGTATATACAGTATATTCACATTAAACAAACAAACAAGCAGACAAAGAAAGAAACAAACAAACAAAATGTCACTCAGCATCAGCACACTCTTTCGAACACTATACAGTATATAAAGCTACAGCAGCAACAACACAACCATTTGCAGTGATATAAATACAGTACTGTACTGTGCATTTCTTGGACAAACGAGAAATGATTGAATGAATGAGTGAATAAGGAGGAAACCTGTGCCAATGACGAGGGCGGAAGAAGGAGCAGCAGACCCGAGGACCACACAATAATGACTGTCGCACTCGCCACCACCGTCTTGCCCGTTTTCCCCCATCTCATCATATTATATATTGTACCTTCACTCCACTAGTGACTATAAGTATTATACACCTGGTGACGACTGATGCAGCACACGTCTATACATATATATATAGAGTCGAATCTCTACACACACTGTTTGTATTGCACCGCAAACAGCCGGCACTCGTTGACTGATTGATTCATTTCCTGCAATATACATACGAGCATCACGTGGGTTATAGTATTCACATGTGTTATTGTCATTTGCCTTCATGTGATGGACGCAATAATCCACTATATACAGGTACTCGACTCGAGTATACACTATACAGTAATATATATATATATATATATATATATATATATCCACTCAACGCGAATAAACAGAATCCACAGCAGCAGTAGCAGCATGAAAAAAGAGAAACGCAACAAGGTGGTAATTTTAAATTCCTCTTCTTCTTTGATTCGTTCACTCATGTATTGAATGAGCTGCAGCTTTTTGCACGCGAAAATATATCAAGAATAAGTCTCTGCATATCGTATATACATAGCGCCTTTTTTGCACGATATACATCAGCAGTGGTCCACTTGATGAATTTATGCGCACGTGCCGCGAGTTGATTCTTGTGAATGAATGAATGTCTGAACAATATACTGTACACCCATGATGAGAGCCTCGTCTTCTTCGTCGTCGCCGTCGTCGAGAAAAATAACGAGTGAGCCTCAGCCTCAGAAACCCCAGCCAAGTGCAGTAACAC
The DNA here is from genome assembly GCA_905338405.1 of Notodromas monacha. Classification (NCBI taxonomy): domain Eukaryota; kingdom Metazoa; phylum Arthropoda; class Ostracoda; order Podocopida; family Cyprididae; genus Notodromas; species Notodromas monacha. The sequence goes on from CAJPEX010000254.1 coordinate 2,602, forward strand.
TACTACTGTAAAGCTTTGATGCCGTCGGAAGGACAGAGAAAATTCTATCGGCCATTTTCTTTTCCTTCCTCTTTTTTCCCTCCCTTACGTTCCAAGTTTTCAGAATACGACGACGACGACGATGAACATCACGGGCAAATAGGAATAAAAGCAAGCCAGGACTCACCACCAGCAACAGGGAGAAGAAGAAGAAGAAGAACAAGAAGAAGGATTTCAGGAAATGCACCCAAACAGCAGCAGCAGCAGCCAGCACGCGTAAAGCAAGCAAGCAACCAACCAACCTATGGGAGACACACAAGGATCCTTTCCTTTCCTTTTCCCCTTACATATGACAAACACTGTACTGTACTGTGCAGTATATTCGGAGCAAGCAAGCAGGCAGGCAGGCATATAGCCAAGCAGCAAAAGCAGATGAAGCACCAGAGAGTCGCGGACAGATGAGATGACTTGGAAAGAAAGAGATGGAGAACCTGGTCTTATTGGTATACTTTTTACACCTCTCCTTGCAGTGCCCCTGTACAGTATATACAGTACAATGCACGCACACACATGCCACTTGATCTGCTTTTTTCAGCATGCATGCTGACGGGTGAACCTCTCTCGCTCTTGTTTTTCTCAGACTTGACTTGGTGGGTTCACATCCTGCTGACGACCTCCTCCTCCTCCTCCTCCTCGATCCTGTATATACAGTACAGTGCATATGCTCATGTGCTTCCTCTTCCTGCTGTTCCTCCAGTCCTCCCCCATTATTTTCTCGTCAGCAGGACGATGCATAATCTTTCTTATCTGTATAATTGCAGTACAGAATGGTCATTGATTGATTGATTGATTGATTGATGTTCAAAATTGAATATCTTTATCTGATGCATGACTATACGACAGAAAAACTGCAGTCCAGTACTGTACTGCAGCAAGTATTGTCTATGCCAAGGCCATCTCATAACTCACCATCGGCGACACATGTGGGGTACACGTGTGATGGTGCATCCATTATTCCATTCAATTCCTCAACTTATGCAGCAGAAATAGGGAAAGCAAGGAGGAAGAAGAAGAAGAAGAAGAAGGAAGTGCTGGATGAATCAAGTGTGTCTGTTGTTGACGTGAGGGAGGAGCGTCATCTACAAAGTCATAAGTGTTTTTGCAAATTGTAGAATCTGGTGCATGAGCAGATGTCTCTGTACACATGCAGTGGTGTACTGCTGTATAATGAAATTTCTCCGTCAGCCCATCATGATCGATGCTGCACCTTATTCAAAATTGCTGTTTATTCCTCTATACATACGGTATACAGTATATGGAACCCTCACAGCAATGAAATGCTGGTTGGGAATCGGGATCTGCACAGTATTTGAACGAGTGTCAAATACCTATGACATGTAAATGTGGGGATGTCAAGCGACAATAAGAGGAAGAAGAAGAAGAAAAGCCTTGGAAGGTTCACGGGAATAAAATACGTGCAAGTGTATGTACTGTATATACTTGGAAAAGAAAAAGACACGAGAAATGTGGGGAGTTGATGAGGGAAAACCTTGTTAAAGTTGTACACTTGAATAATGTATTCGTCGTCGAGTCAATAATAAAGGGATATTGTTTCTATATCGCCCGCGTATTTATCGCGGCACGCTTTATTAATCTGAATACGCAAGTGCGCCTTTCATCCTCCTCCTTTTCTAATTTTTTTCATCCATCCTCCCTTTTAATCGAAAATCCCTCCCTTCCCCCCCCCACCGCTGGCTGCTCATCCTACGACCACCACCACCACCTTGTCATATCCCCGGGGCTGCCATCTTTACTCTTACATCGTTCTTCTTCTTTTTTCGTCATCATTCTGTTTCACTGGGCTTCCTTATCATCATCATCATCATCATCAATATTATAATAATTACGTCGAATATTTGCTCATTATTCTTACTTTTCGATCCCGAGAGTCTGCGTGAAGCACTGCAGGTACCATACAAGTGCTAGGTGGCATATGTGTATGTTGTAGTACTGTATATACGTAGATCGATCCTCATCAATACATCAATTGCGTCTTTTTCTTTGTTGCGTCCACTCACTCACTCTTTGGTAGTCTTACCGCACAACATTTAGGGCGGAATAACGGATAATGAGCTGCCGCTGACGACGTCACGAGAACAATGAGCAGAACCGGTACCGGGGCGGAAAAACGAGACGTCCAGGTGAGTGTGTATATAGTGCATGCATGCATGCATGTGATGACATGACATGACATGACATGACATGACATATATGCAGCACATTCGTCTTGTTTTATTTTTTTCTCACTGACTCATTCTTTCCCTTGGTTGTGATATATGCAGGCCTTCCGCAAACGTTGGATGCTGGGTCCACTCAAATTGAGACTCAAATTCAAAAGCCTCCTCTTCCTCCTCCTCCTCCTCCTTCTGCCACGCCATCTGACGGAGGAGAAGGAAATGATGAGGATGACACCATCATGACTCCACCACCTACTACTACTGCTGTCGATGAGCCGGAACTCGATAGCAGGAAGGATGATGCCAACCACCCGATTAATTGGCCTGCTACTTCTTCTTCTTCCACTGCCCCTTCTCCTGATGATGATGCCAGCATGCCTCATCAGGCTGCGTTGGAATCACCTCCACCTCCAGTACCCCTACTCCAACAGTAGCTCTACCAGCAGTGGAAGAGATGAGTGAAGCCACGCCCATGACGACGATGACGACTGTGCCGGTAACACCTTCTCCTCCTCCTCCTCCCATCGTTGCTCCCGAATCGTTATTGACGACGACCTCGACGCCGACTCAACCACCACCACTACCATCATCAGCACCGGCACCAGTCGTGGACGAGGTGAGTTATTATTGTCGGTGCTGCTCATCTGTATTTTGATGCATTCAATAATGTCTATATTGTTACAAGAGTACATTGATTGATTGATTTGATTCATGTGTCTTCATTTCCTCTGATGATGCTGTAGACAAATCCTACTGCTACAATTGCTCCTCCTCCTCCTGCTGTTGATACTCCTCCATCCACATCGTCGACGGAGATACTCGTGCAAGAAGCAGCAGCAGCTGGCGGCATCCCAAACGTATTGATATGATATTATAGTATTTTTCGGGTTGGGAGATGCATTTGTAAACGTTTACACACACTACTACTCGGGGGGGTTCTTGATTGATTGATTGTTTTTGTGTGCAGATTCTGGCCGAGCCCCCGACGACCAGCAGGCCGGCTACGAGAAAGGCGCCGCGGAATCTCAAGGACGTCGACGATGCCGACGGCGACAGCAAGAAGAAGAAGAAGAAGGAGGAGGAGGAAAAGAAGCATCACGTTGACTCGTCGACAACTAATAAAAGAGTGAGCACGTGTCGAGCAAGCAGCAGAGCAGTGACAAGAAGAAGGCCCGCGAAGCTATTCAAGTGTCGTCGTCGTCCAGCAAGACAAACAACAACAACAACAAAAGCAACGATAATAATCAAAATGTCGAGTCTTCGTCTCCACCTCGTGCTGTGCATGCTACCATCATGATGATGATGATGATTGTACCGATGCTGCTTTTTATGCTTGACGTCGTCGTCGTCCTTGTCTAGCTTTCCAACGAAAGTTTAAACGCAAATTTAATCCGAGCCTAGATCTTTGGGCAGCTGCTGCACTGCTGTGCCGAAATGAAAACTCTCTTCGTCGATGCTTCGACTGCTGCACATTTCCATACAAAAAAATAAAATTAAAGAAGAAAAAAAAGCAACCCGTCGCGTTTCTTTTCTTTTCTTTTCTCTGAATAATGCAGCCATCAAGAATAATATCGTATCGCACGAGAGAGGAAATGAGAAACACGACCAACAGCAAGCAAGCAAGCAAGCAGCACAGTACAGCCAATTATTCGTGTCATGATGAATGAATCAGGCCAGTCTGTCGTATGCAATGGTTGCCTGATGGTGAGGCGTCAATTGCGTGGCAGTCTTGGCCAATCTCTTGGCTCTCTTGATAAGGGGAAAGAGGGAGAGAGAGAATTAATCATTTTTTCAAAAGGGGACATGTATAATAACAACAACAACATGTTTGTTTGTTTGTTTTCTCATGCACCTTGTACGCGGTGTAGACTATGGGGAACTGGGCACAGCCGATGGCAGCGATGACGAGCAGGGCCAGGACACAGGCCGTATTATTATTATTATTATTATTGACTGACGACAAAGACTCGAGTTGATTGTCCATGATGCTGCCTTCGAGGATGGCGTAGGCAGTGACTGCAAACAACGTGACTAGGAAATTCAGTCCTGCATTCACCATCCACACGTTGAGCATCCAGGCTTGGCTCTGCTTGTACAGTATTATTGGAATTATTATTATTATTATTATTATACGCATGGATGATGCATCATCCATGCGTATATTTACATGCAGTATACTGTACTGTACAAAGGACTCACCCTCCTCGTGCCCTGCACCACCAGGTAGGCGCAGAGGGACACGGTCAGGAACCGCAGGATGCTCCAGTAGCCGACACTCGTGTCAACTGCAACATCAAGTGCATGAATCAATCAATCAATGACGATGAGATGAGATGAAACCGAATGCAGGGATTACAAGATGTGCATATTCATCATTATATGTACCGTATATACTCTACTCGTCGTCTATTATTGCATATTATTCGTCTCTTTCAAAAAAAAAAAAAATATATATATATGGAAGGGATGACATGCAACATTTTCACAAGCAACAGTACAGTACTGTTCAGTCTACATGCTGCATACCCACGCACGTACACTGATGCTCATCTAAATTTAAATTCAACTTTTTGAGCAACAAGTGGCCATGCATGCATGCATGCATTAATTACATTATAACAACCATATAGTATATAGTCGAGACACCATCATATATATACTTATTCTGCGGTTTATATTATACAGTACAGGGATGATGATGATGATGATCAAGCAGCATATATGATGCGTGTTATAATTCTCGTATTGTATTTGGAATATTCATCTTGCCTTGAGGAACTGTGTATATATATATATACAGTACTGTACTGTACTGGTGTAGTGTATAGCACACGAACCTTGCGTGGACATGAAGGACACGAGGCGAGCCCGTCGCCATGCTGATGATGTGCTGCTAGGCGCCATCACCTGGTGCTGGTGATGGTTCTTGAGGTCGTCTTCGTACTTTCCGTTATAATTATTATCAATGCTATAACTATCGTTAGCTTCCCCACCAGCAGCAGCAGCAGCAGCAAAGGCCAAGTGCTGCTGGTGGTGGTGCAACTCATCATTATTATTATTATTGCTATTGTTGATGATTATGCTGTCGTCTACATCACGTCCCTGCTGATGATTCATCAGCCCAAGCACCATGGCGATGCAAGTCACCGGCAACACGGCTGCCTTGAAACACATGGATAAGTAACAAAATGCAGTACTGTATATATATAGAGCTATATAGTATGATGAGACACGCGGAATAATATGCTGATGATGATGATGATGATGAGTGAGGAACATACATAATTGTAATTGTATTGCACATCAGTACAGTACTGTAAATGCATGATAGACAGCAGTACTGTACAGTACTATGTACAGTATAATGGACTCACAATGTCCACGACACCCACGGAAATGGCCCAGGCCCGGGTTTCGCACCCTGCTGTCAGCATCGTCAGACACGAGCCACTGCATGATGATGATGCTGATGCCATCCTCGTCCTTCTTCTTCTTCTTCTTGCCGTGATGTCTCAGCAGTCAGCACGACATTTGTAGTCTTCCTTGTTGTTGCTGCTGCTGATGTGCGATGCTATGACGGGGATCCTCTCATGCAGCACCAGCAGAAGGAGGAGAGCTAGTGTCGAAACAAACAAAGTGTCGCCGATGGATTGATGCGTCGGCTGCTGGTGCTGGTGCTGGCGCTGGCAATGTTGTTGTTGGGAATTCGGAAAGGAAAGACACGCCCGTCTCGTCCTCGCTGTATATACAGTACCTATATAGCTCTTATTGCTGCAGCCGTCCACCATCAAGCACGATACGGCACTATTATTATAATACGCCGAATACACGGACCGACCAGCACTGCCATGTACAGTACCTATAAACAGCAATACTGTTTATATATGTGCATACGATATACAGTACAATAAATGCACCCAGTGTATACATACATAGACGACGGCGCGCAGCAACACAATATAACACTCGACGACGTGTGTAAGGACCACGGGCTGGTTCGCAGTACAGTATTTTCCCGGCCCGCAGGAATATTTTTTCTTCATCAGCAGCATGGTCAAATTTTCAAAAAGTACTCTATACTGTACTGCAGTACGTACAAAGTCTTGAAGGCGAGATTTAAAAAAAAAAAAAAAGACATTCCACTAAAATAACTGCTGCATTATTCTGGCTTTTATTGACGACTTCATTTTTGCAACAATAAAACAGCCGACCCTTTCCAAATACAGTACTGTACCAGTCTTTAAAAGGAAACTTTTCCGAGGCATGTCTTCCACAATCTCTGTGTTGCGACATTTTTCATTGCCAGTCCCCGGAAAATATTTTAAGGAATTATGGCCTGTCCGCAAATTTTTCATTTATTTATTTTCTATGCTTTAATTTGCCAGTCCGCGGACGAAAAAAAAAAGATTGGGGAACACTGATGAATATACAGCACACGAGAGAAACGGCGAAAGCAAAAGCAACAGCAGCAGATGACGATGAAGAAGGACTATATTTGTTCATTCGGCGATGACATCAACACCGACGAGGAATGATCGATGCAGTAATCGACTCGGCCCTATATATATATATATACTGTATATACGTGCAGTATATATGCATTACTGTATAAACTACAAGTACTGTACAGTACTGCTGTACAACAACTCACTACTGCTGTACATATATCTATATATATATACAGAATTGTACTTTTCGTCTCGCACTCATTGTTCCATATATTCACTGCATATATATATATACAGACACGGTCATTATACATGCCGCACAGCAAACTGTGATTCAGCACTATATTGCATGTACGTAACTGTACACTGTATATTATTGGTTACACCAGTGTTCGTTTCCCAAACTCTATTTCGGCAGAAAGGCCGGCAAATTTCCGCACCATTTTTCACGGACTGGCAATAAGTTCTCAAAACATGTTCTGCAGACTGGCAAAAAGTCTCATAACACGATTGTTTTTGTTTTTATTTTCAGACTCGAAACAGTTTTGCTGCTTGAAATGCTCAATTGCAGGTTTTTCCTTTTATTTATTAAAATTTCTACTACTGTACAGTATTTTGCAAAAATATAGTCAGGCATCAAAATGAATCAGCTGCACAGCAGGTGAATGTCATTGGAAATTAGAAAGGTGGTTGTTTGAACAGCAAGGGTTTCTCTGCATGAAAAAAAAATTGAAATCATTTATTTCAGCAAGCATCAGCAGGTGAGCATTTCATTGTCTCAAATGTTTATTGGAAGATATATGGAAAGGGAAACTTTTTTTAAATTTATTTTTCTGGAAATAATTTCAACTGGCATTTTCGTCATATATTCCAATGAAATTATTTAAAAAAAAAAGATATGATGGACTTATTTGTTGCTACTTTTCATAAATATACTGTATCATCACGGTGAAAATGTCCTGCGGACCACATCACGGGTGCGTATACGCGGAAAACACTGAGTTATTGGAGGAAATATGGTGCACTTTATATTGATCGATTCGAGGTCTGCTGGTGCAGCATGAACGTGAACGGGAAGGAGTCAACTCGTCATCGTCGTCGGCTGCATGGACGACACACGTGAAATGCTGGCATCATCAAGTGGACAAGATCGAGGATGAGTGACGTACTGTCTCCATCTTGAATGTATACTGTACGCATAGTGTATGCTGCTCATGATGGCCTTCCTTCTTCCTTGTGGGGGTTTCCGCCATCGAATCATATGCACTCTTATCTTCCGCCTCATCTTACATATTCTCTACATACTACTGTATTTGGTGCAACTCATGCAGATATTATTCAAACTGCACCTTCAGTATATATCAGTTCTATAGTACAGTATACTGAATATATGAAACTTTAACACTCTACACTACTGTACACAAGGCAATATTCATTCCATGCAGCGAGAGTGGCCGCATTATTCAAGAATACGTACACGCACAGTACCGTAGGCTCCATTCCATCTATATATATAGCTATGCATATACCGCGGACTGGACCAGCACCATATATATATATATATATATATATACACAGCATGTACAGTAGAGTACAGTACAGTAGTGTGTTGAGCCTTTTCTTCTCGCGTCAATATAGCTAAAATACACAGCAAAGTATACTGTATACAGTATATTGTACTGCTTTTTCCGTGTGAAACGTCACAACTTGACGAAGCGAGATACAGCCTTTAGATTGAAAGCAGTGTGTGATTTACAGTCAGTACTACATAGATTGAAACCGTAGGGGCTTTACTCATGAATATATGAGCCGTCAACTAAACTGCGATGATTGCACCGTCAGTCTCTATCTCTCCTTTTCTCGACCAGACATCATCGTCCAAATTTTACTCTGATACTCAAGTCACATTACACACGCACACACACACCAAAAAGAAGTGGTGGTGACGATGAACCGCGACACACAGCAAAACAACAACAACAGCAGCAGCAGCAAGATGAGAAAGGAAACGTCCAAGAGCAACAACAAGAAGAAAAAGAAGAAGAAGACGATCCTCAAATGGCCGGCTGATAATTATGATCAATACAATAACGCGTATGTGGCAGAGTTTTGAACGACTTTCAACGGCTTTCCTTCTTCTTCGTGCTTTTTTTCTGTAGAATACTGTACTGTACTGTAATTCATTCTTGCTGGCGGACTTGCATCACGTATACGACTTGACGGCTGGCATGGGTTTATAGACTATATATGTATACTGTGTTACTTTCCTTTTTCTTTTCCCCTTTCTCTTGTCTTTGTCATTTCTTTCATTCATTCGTCCATGAGTGATTGATGTCTGCTTTTCGCTGTGTATAGTATCTATAGCGTATCAGGAGATATGCTCCCACTTGATTAAATGAGGGATCCCTTTTAATTTTCTCCACGACTCGCATCTCCTTAAATTAATAATTAATTGATCAACTACCCATCACGCCTATCGTCTCGTACGCGTTGAACGTCATAATTATTACACGAATAACGATGAATTCAAATTATGACTTTATCATCCGTGCCGGACTTTGCTGGTTTCCCTGCTCCTGCTTCTGGCGGTGAGCATCGTCAGCAGGGGGACGACAGAGGAAGGAGAAGAAGAACAAGAAGAAGAAGACGAGGAGGAACAAGAAGAGGAAGGAGGAGGTGGAATAGGAGGGTGGTACAGGTACTACAGCAAGAACGCGCGACGAGTCCGCGACTACGTGGAGGACCGAGTCCCGCCGTCTGCCGAGTCCCTGCTGCTGCACTCGGCACCTGCTGCTGCGTCCGACTGGTTCCTCCGCCAGGTGTCGCTCTTTGTCCTACTACTTGCAGTGCAGTGCATTCTCTAAATAATTCCTGGCGCTGCAAAAAAATATATATTGTATTTGAAATAAAGGATAGTGAATCAGCAGAGAGGGATTTCAGCACGAGCGACTCGGGTGGTTTCCCAGCAGAAGACGACGAAGACGAGGTGCTGCTTGTGGATGGTGGTGGTGGTGGTGGTGGTACTCATCGTCGTCCAGGAGGGTAGTGGCGGTTATGACACCGACCGTGGTAATTCTTCTAGTAGGCGTCGTAGCCGCAGCGGCCGAGGCCTTTGCTGTGGGAGCTGAGCATGAAAGGGCTACTCGGCGGCTGCCTGAGGTTACACCTGCGCGTCCGCACCTTTTTCCGCAACATCCTCTCCATTGCCAAGATCGACTTTGAAGAGAGGTACAGTACATGTGCAGCAGCTTATTGTACTGTACGTGTACAGCAGTACAAGTGTAGTGTGACTATATACGGTGAGGCACATTCTCGCCGGAGCCGGATCGCACGCCGTCAGAACTCCTCACCCCTGCGCCCCCCATCCCCTCACGCCCGGCACCCAACACTCTCTCTCCTGCGGTTGTGCATGAGTGACTTCAAGAATCGGGAATACATCCCTTATGCAGGAATCAGAGTCCTCCCATCACCGCCAATACTGTGGCTGGCACCATTAAGAAGATCATCCGCAGCATCGGCGTCGCCGGCTCCGGAAACGACACCCTCGACTCGTACTTTCCCGATGAGCCGCCGACGGACTCCAAGCACCTTCGCGTCCGCACCTTTTTCCGCAACATCCTCTCCATTGCCAAGATCGACTTTGAAGAGAGGTACAGTACATGTGCAGCAGCTTATTGTACTGTACGTGTACAGCAGTACAAGTGTAGTGTGACTATACAGTATATAGTTGGACGTAGAGAGAATGAGGTTCACAATGAGTAGCGCAGTCTAGTACTATAGCTGATCCTCTGCGGTTGGGGCAACGCTAAAAGCCGTGCGTAGGTGTCGCTCCACGTTCACGTACGTTCCAGTTACAACAGCATTGTTGCTGTGCTCCTGTATATATATATATATATATGCACGTTTTTATTCCAGTGCTGTTATATACTCACGATCTTGAGGAAAGACACTGCTGATTTAAATTGTATCATGCCTTTTTTGTATTTTATATACAATACTAAAATGCAGGTACAAGTTCCCCAAGCCGTCCACTGCTCGGCCCTCCGACTTCAGCCTGCTCAAGACCATCGGCAAGGGCTCGTTCGGCAAGGTGTTCCTCGTGACGGAGCGCAAGACCGGCGACCCGTTCGCGCTCAAGGCCCTGGAGAAGGCGCACGTGGTGAAGGAGAAGCAGATTGCGCACACGCTGTCGGAGAAGCGGATCCTGGCCTCGGTGCGGTACCCGTTCCTCGTGCACCTGGTGCACCACTTCAAGGACAATGCCAACTTGTACATGGTGCTGCCGTTCCTCGTGGGCGGCGACTTGTTTGCCCACCTCACCAAAACGAAGCGACACCACTTCAAGGAGGACCAGGCCCGGTTCTTTGTCGCCCAGGTCGTGCTGGCCATGGAGTACTTGCACTTCAACAGCGTCATCTACCGGGACCTCAAGCCCGAGAACATCATGATGGACTCGCGCGGCTACCTCAAGGTCTCTGACTTTGGCTTTGCCAAGATCGTCAAGGGCCGCACGTGGACCCTGTGCGGCACGCCCGAGTACCTGGCCCCCGAGCTCATTCAGAATCGCGGATATGGCAAGTCTGTCGACTGGTGGACCGTCGGCGTCCTGGCCTACGAACTCAACTCGGGCCACTCGCCCTTCTACTCTGCGTCCACGGCCAAGATGTACGACAAGATCCTGGCTGGTCGGTTCCGCACGCCCAAGCACTTTGGCACGGAGCTCCGGGACTTTGTCGCTCGTCTCCTGTCGGTGAGTGTTGTCAAGCGACTGGGCAACTCGCACTCGGGCGTGCACGAGATCCTCTTCCACCCCTGGTTTGCCCGCACGGACTGGATCCGTCTCCACCAGCAGGACGTGGCCCCGCCCTACCGACCCCGCCTCTCGGGCCCCATGGACACGCGCAACTTTGACAAGTACAAGGAGCTCCCGCTCAAGGCGGCCAAGACCAACTTGTACGAGGCGGATTTCCGCAAGTTTTGAAATTGTATTTTTGTCTGTCTGTCTGTGTCCGTGTGTGCCATAATGTCGTTTATTGTGCGACGAGGTTGCTTATTCTTCAAGAGTATTATCATTAGCATCATCATTGTTTATTCCCGCCTTCATCATATATTGATCCTTTTTCCTCATCCTCCTCCTCCTCCTTTTCTTTCTTTCTCTCTCTCTCTCTCTCTCGTCCGGTACGTCCCAAGAGATAATTCCGTTCTAAATTTTAATTTTTTGAAATAAATTGTACGTGTGTGTGTGTGTGTGTGTGTGTCTGTCTGTCTGTCGTCGTTGTTGTCGAATAATTAACGCTCGGCCCCTCGTTTGGAAAAATAACGGAAGGATATAGAGGTTGCATCAATCACGTTCCACAACGGTATATATATCTCTCGTCATACCTCAGGCAGTACAATATTATTTTCGTTTTAGTGTATCGTTTCGATAAATGAGAGACAGAGCGATTATATAATAACCGTATACATGTGCGTCATGATTATCATTACAGTATTAATGCTGTGTAAATTATACTGAGTCAAGAAGAAATGAAGGGGGAAAAGGGAATACAATTCTCTCAAATAAAAGTGCACCTATATATATTCACATGAACACACGCAGCAGCAGCAGCAAAAAAAAATATTTTTTTTTCCGAGTAGGAAAATATTCAACTTGAATTGGGTGAGAGAAAGAGACAAAAATGCATCTTCTTTTCTCTTGATGATTTTGTTTGTCCGTTGCACGCGACACGACACCAGAATGCAGACTAGATTTGAGTTGTATGTTTGTTTTCCTTCCTTTCCGCACCGCAAACTCATTGACGACATATATTCATCCTTGGATTATTTCCGTTTTTTTTTCATCATAATGCGTAAAAAATTATTGGTTTCCCCCGAGAGCAGAGGAGATTGTGTGCTGGACGGAAGCATCATCATCATCATGAACCCGCTCCTTATTCTTCCTTTTTCTTTTCATCACCTCTCCCTCTATTTTTATCTTTTGATTTTTTGACTATTCTTTTTTTTTCTTCTTTCTTTTTGTTTGGTTTCCCCCCACATGGTCGTCGTCATTGGCGAAGAATAAAGAAAATGACGAATGACAAACGATATCTCGAGTGTGCGTCGTCGTCGTCGTCAATGAGGTCCAAATATGAGGGAAATGATTCCTTGCCTCTCTCTCTCTCTCTCTCTCTTTCTCTCTGCGACCTTGCCATCGTGAATCAATCAATTCATCAGTCATTCGTCACCGTAACGCACGGGGTCTCTGCACAGTCTCTGCATCATCATCGTCGTCAGAAGAAGAAGAAGAAGAAGAAGAAGAAGACAAGAGAGATTTAAAAAACCACATCAAGCATCATCATCATCATCATGTGCAAATAAAGTACTGTAGTACCTTGTGGAAGGCATAGACTATTGGAAACATGAGTCCCTCCGACAGCACGAGCAGGACCTGCGTCCACATGAGGCCCACGTCGTTGTTGGCAATCAGGGCCCGTCGGGCACAGGCAATGAGGGCCACGAGGCAGCCCAGGCCAAACACGCAGTTGAGGGCCACCCAGGCCAGCCAGGGCCTCAGCAGTTTCTTTTCTTCCTGCGTATACATCAGTTACACACATTCATTTGCACACACACACACACACATACACATAAAGTACTGGTGTACAGTATAATGCAACCCACCCTGATTGCACCCATGATGAGCAGACAGCAGGCCAGGATCGAAGGCAGTATCCGCACGGCGGTCCACACGTTGATGGCATTGCCAACTGCACACGAGTATATTGCAGCATTAAAACTCGACACATGTGCAATCACTATAATTATATACACGAGTACTGTAGTTTATAACTCACCATTCAACGTGTCTCTCGCCTGGTCCGTCCTGGCACCCTGTTGGATAAAGTAAAAGTGGCTGAAGGGGGCGTAAAAGATGAATCCCATGATGATTCCTGCCGGGGCCAAGAGAATCTGTAAGACAGCAGCAATAAAAGTAATAATAATAATAATAATAACAATGTTGATACAGTACACGGAAATCAGAAAAAATAATATATTATACGTTAGAGGTTGAGGCTTAGGGATAGAAGTTATAAGGGTAGTTCATTCTCTGTGAGCGACATCAAGCTATCGTGTGTTGCGTGCATTTTCGAGGTGGCGTCACTTGGCAGACGTTGGTGTAGGTGTCGCTCAAACGCTCGCTCATGACGCAGTTGTTGCGTGGGGCATATTCCATATGGATCGTATTACTATACAGTACAGCACAATTTAGTACTGCATTGCTGGACCATCAATGCAATGCACAAAACTTGACAACGGTATATACTGTACAAGTATTGTACTGTAATATGTATACAGCAGTATTATATATATATATAATGCCCATGAAAATCACCACAATCACTCTCACCATGTTTATAATGCCGACAACGATGGTCCCGGAACGAAAGTTGAAACCCGAATCACGACGCTTCCGCGAAATGTCGAAATCGTATTTCGGTTGCTCCAACATGTTTACTACGCGAATTTTATTTATTTATTTATTTATTTATTCTTTCGCACGCCTCTCGTACTATGCTGTACGCGTATATGGATGGCACACTCGCGTCGCGTCGCGTCACGTGAATGTAATATTCCTTCTTTCTTGATTCACTTGTACATATACAGTACAGTATATCCGCACAGGGAAAGAGAAAAATAAACCAGCAGCAAATGGGAAATTAAATCAAATCTGCCCAACACAGTGGAAAAAAAAAATACACATTATTTATTGGAATATTCACTCTCGGCTTATTGTCTCATAATCATTCTGCTGTGCTTGCTATGCTGTACAGCTGAAGATATACATATTGTAGTACAGTACATTCTAAAAGACCCGCATATCGCCCGATAGAGTTATTCCTGATTTCCCTCGTCCTTGTCTTTCTCAGTCCATCGTCGTCGCCGCCGATCGACAATAAATGACGACGACGATCGAGAGGGAGAGTCGATAGCAGCAGCAGCAGCTGGAGAATCGTCTCTCTTTCAGATGCATATACTGTACAGCGTTCGTTCCTCGTCATGCCCGCAGAGAAAGAATAGGAAGGAAGTCAAAGGAAGGGAAGAAAGGAAGGAAGGAAGGAAGGAAGGGGGCACTCGGAAAGAAACACAAGTCGAATAATTATACTGTTTGAGTGAGAGTACAGTATCAGCAGCAGGATATATACTGTTCAGCAGTAATTGTATAGTACACAGTGTCACGTATGGTATAGTATAGTGATGTACCATCCAACACAAGTTCTTGCAGTGACCTTTACTGCACCCGTCCTATATCCACACACACACACACACACACACACACATTCATCAGTCATCTCATGTCTCTTTCCTTCCTATGCATATACCTTTTCCACAAATTACTCTTGCGCTCGTGCGTGTGTGTGTGTGTGTGTGTGTGCACTAATGATGAAAATACGACAAGCCTTTAACTCGGATTGAACAGGAGAATAAAATGATCAAGATGTGGTGATGGTGGCGGGGGGTGACGGAAAAAGAAAGGAGTATTATTTTCTACATACCTATATACAGACACAGCACACACATGTACAGTACAGGAATGATCGGCATTAATTTTCAAGTGCTGCTGCGTGTAAATGTTCATCACCCTTCCCACGGAAACAGACAGGTATATATATATATATATACGTACATACAGTACAATACAGCACAGTACGGGATATACTGCTGCACGACTGCCGAAAATCTAAAATACACCTATACATTGAGTACAGTACAGTACAGTTATTATCGTATCCCAGCACATCACCTGGCTTGATTTAAATAAACGAAAAAGTGGGGGAGGGGGGGGGGGATGAGGTGCAATAACAATACAGTAATTGTCACTGTTGTCATCATCATCATCATCATCTTATGACACTCACTCAATAATCTTGTTGGTACTACTGTATACACACGCAGCACGTATATACACACACACACACACACACACACACTATTGAACTGATGAGAGCCATCATCATGCCGCACCACCAGCACCAGCACCACCAGAATACACATTATTGTACCATTCACCGTATCGCATGTCCGTGTGCTGCTCAACTCATGACACACACTCTGGCTCAGCATCCGCATGCAATGCACTGCATTCAGCATTATTGTCGTGCAAAAACTGTACATCAATCAATCAATCAATCAATCAATCAGCAGTACTACAAACGACAACTACGCAGGTTCAACTGAGATTAACTCGTGAAATAATACTTTTTCTTTTCATTTCAAAATTGACGAGTATACAAGTATTTTCCTGTATACAACGTGCAACAATCTTTTCATTTTTTCTTATTTCTCTGCCGGATGCGCCAGCAAACTTATGACCCCACTCAAAATTGCTGATTTCAAGTACCGCATTATAAATTAATTATGATGTGCATTATTGCTGGTGATGCTCTTCTCTTTTTTTTTTACTCAAAAATGTATTGCGGTCGAGTCGCTGCTGCATCCATGAAGCGTGTCATGGAATTAAAGCTGTGATGCAGTACAGTACTGTACAATACAAGATCCTGGTTATTATTGTATTGGGGTCTTCTTCTTCTTGGCACCGTCCACGGAGAATCATCAACAATAACATGATCATGTGCACTCAGTCAGGGGGCAGCAGGGAGGGAGGCAATCAATCAATCGGGCAATCCTCCTCCTCTGCCACCACCACCACCACCACCTGGTGTTGCTGCTCCTGCAGCAGTATAGTACAGTACAGTACTGCTGTACGTGGCTTTTGCTGATATGGCAGCAGTGGGACAATCGATCAATCAATCCATCATATATCAGACGAAGCAGAGCGTGTTTCCTTCATCCGTTCCCACCCCACCAGCACTCGACTCGACTCCCACTCCAATCTCTATGAATGTACAGTACCACTCACTTGATATTCCATCAGAAATGCATCACACCTGTCTGCAGCACCATCACCACCATTACCACGAACTAGTCCACTACTATACTCGCGATTGCATCATTAATGCGGTGCTCATCATGCAGGAAACAGGCACTTTGCACATGCAGTTTATGATGCAGCACTCTACTGTACTCTACTCTACTCTACTGTGTACTGTACTTGCTGCAGGATAATACGAGTCAGCAGGACAGTCGACGGACACAGCCTCCTTATACATGTACTGTACTGTGCAATAAGGAAATGCAAGGCACGTCATATATATATATATATATTTATTTATTTATTGATATATACTGATGTACCGTACACTACTGCTCTTGTATACATCATCACGCACATCGGGAAGCGTGTATACATTTATACATTATATACACCACTTATTGCCTGCCGAACACCAGTCCGTATTGTTATACGCGTAAACACAAACTGCACAAGCACTGCTGGTACTTTACTAATGTACAAACTGCACTGCACTGCACTGCACATATACAGCACACACAAACACACACAGGTACACAATGAATTATTCCAACAGTCCCAATGAGTCAGTCGGACAATCATTTCTCATCATTACGATACAAGCAAAACATATGATGATGATGATGATGATGATGATATTAAACCCTGAAACATGTACCGTGATTTATTCGTACAGTATTACGTTTGTCTTTCGCGGTACAGTAAAAGTATAGGTTGATACGTGCATCGAAAATGCGCACAGGAACGGACCACACTGCAACACCTCAGTGCCACACTGTATACAGAAAGGTTTATAGTAATATGTACATTATTGCTGCTGACGGGTCAATAAGTGACGACGGCACCAGCAATAAATAATAACGAGGGGGAATCAGATATGAGTGAAAACTTGCACTGCAATGACTGCCTTTCAATATTACTGCACAACGTAACACAGGCTGTACTGTACTGTACTGTACTGCACTGTTCTCGATCTGCGTATTTGGCGCTCGGTGTTGAACCGCCGCCGCCGGACAGCATGTGCTTGCGCGGGACCAGCAGCGACATCAAGCACAAGCACACGCGGAGTCGATATGCCTGCCCTGTCTGACTATCGCCCCCCCCCCCCCTCTCTCTCCCTCTCTATCAGTCACCCACTCGTCGGCGGGTGAACACACACACACACACACAAACTTGTCCTCTGCTCATTGCTCATGGGTGGGTGATATGGGGGGGGGGGGGGTTGGTTGTTTCCGTTGGCTCTCCATCTCTCATACTGCAACGGATCTGATATGTAACGTATATACTGTATCTCTCTATATATGTACATATCTGCGCATCCTGGCGCGCGCCAAGCGTCGCAATACAGCACAGCAGTAATTGCTACTGCGCATGACCGAAGGATAAGAGGAAGTGGGGGGGGGGGCGGCTATAGGACACAGGAAGAACGTCATCGTTATCACATCTCTCAATAAAGATCCAAGAGGGAGAGAGAGAGAAAATTGAGTCCTGAACACGGCAAGCACAGTACTGTACAGGATATGCCGCATGAATGCACAAAAATACAGAAAGAAGAAGAAGAAAAAGACAATGAGATGACAGAGGGTAAGAAAGTCTCTGTAGCTATTGTATACTGTACTACATTCTACAGTGGGTCACCAGCAGTCACTCAACACACCAGCACAGGCAGCAGCAGCAGAAGAAGAAGCCTTACGTGGATAACACGCAGTATATGCAACGATGGACTTTGTGTATTCTGTACATCACAGTACAGTGCGCGGTTTTAGAAAGGGAAAGCGCGCGGGCCGCCGACGCATGCCTCACCAGCAGAACCATCGCCCGCAAAACAACGCAATAGCCTGTCCTCGCATCAGGTAGGGCATGCAGCTGTATAGATACAGATGATATACACTAATATATACAGTATATATATATATGTATGCACGAGACCCCTGCTTGACTTTCCTGGTACCCTAAAAATACAGTATATGTATACGAAGTATTTTTTTTTTTTTTTTTTTACTTTTACAGGACACATTCAAAGTATTACGTGGCCCTTATTTTTGGTTGCCCCCCGTTATTACAATGCTGGAATTATTCCTTTGCCCCAGTCATCACACACACGCACCCTCTAGCTATAATCTGGTATACTTTCCCAGCTTATTTCAGGATAGAAAGCGAATTGGATACAGTGCATATATAGGTGCTCGAAGGAAAGGGAAAGGTGGAAGGAAAGAAAGAAGAAGAAGAAGAATGCACGTGGGAGTAAAGACTAGGAGCCACGTGCAATATACAGGAGAGGATGATAAAGGGAAAGGAATGCTGGATGGCAACATGGAAAAGACGAAAAAAGAGGAGGAGAGACAAAGAAATACTGTACTGTACTGTGCATGTGCCCGCCGCATACCAGAGGGAAACGTGCTGCTTCCTGCTGGATGGTATATTTGCTGGGAACAAATATCCTACTGTACTGTACTGTATAGGAGTCCAGAGCGAATGAGAGAGAGAGAGAGAAAGAGAAAGAACGCGCGCCGGAAAAAGAAACAGCCAGTGAGTGCAAGCAAGCAAGCAAGGGAGTTTTGAGCCCGTGAGCCCGGCCGAAGACAGTAGGACAGACATGGATCAACAGACTCGCGGGCTGCCTCCATCTGAATGTGAAGCTCTCCTCTGCGCGCCACAGCTATAGGCATGTGTCACAATACAGTACTGTACTGTACTGTATTTTGTCATCAGAAAATAAGGCAGATGCCCTCTGAAACAGGTTAATATAATAATACAGTACTGTATATCTATACTTGGTGCATTGTTTCGTTGTTTGATGCCATATATAATCCAGTAGCATCTATAACGGAGAGCGGGAGGACAAGTATACAGTGCTACTGTATATATACAGTATAGGTGAAACACATCACGCAGTGTGTGTATGTATGTATAATGTACCAAACAGCTGAGTTGTCTAATATACAGTAGTACAGATGTACAGTACTACCAGCCTGCAGCAGCTGCTTGTTGGCATGACAGAATTACACCGCAGGATAATATGAGGGATAAGCAACAATAAGGAAAGAGATGAGGACGATAGTTGATGACACGCAGATGACATGAATAAGCCCGTGAGGATTTTACTCGATAGCTTGAAACAATAAGCAGTACTGTACACCATGCACTGTATGATACAGTACTGCCGAGCGCCGGCGGCGGAAGGTGATGCAGCAGTTGGTTCATTTCTCAATAAGACAATAAAAGACCCGCAGTAGACATGCTGCACAGTATTATCGGACAATTGTGCTTCAATTCAAGCTTTGTAAAGACGTCCCCAATAAATGACCAAAATGGGTGAACACCAAAATTTATTATTTTTATTTTTTTCCAGTAAGATATTGAAAGTTACATTGGAACATCATCTACCGAATTATTGATTTACAAAAACCCAATTTGATAATTTTCTTCGATGGTCTGCACTTCAAGTTTTCTTTAAGGTTTCCAAAATAAATAAACTGTATGAATAAACTGTAAGTGTCATCGTGAATATGGATGACAAGCATATAGTTCCGCAGCTAGCATGCAAATGTAATGTTTCCAGAGAGTATAGACACGAAAATTTTCATATTTCTGCGAGAAGGGGGCAAGAAGGAAATTTGTCAGTATAACGGGAATCGTAACAAAGATTATTATGCGAATGCAGAATTCCTATCCCTTGTGCTTGCTTCGTTTTGGCGTGCTCATTCCTCCTTGCCCTCTTTCATCGATCCCGCGATAGTTTGTCTTCATCGTCGACGATTCCACTCGCAGATGAGATGAACGCATGTCTCATCTTGATCTCGCGCTGGATTATAGTACAGTACCTTCAAAATTTTGGAACCAGCAGCAGCAGCAGCCTCTGTCGTTTTCTTTTCTTTGCATCATTGAGCGAGATCATTTATTGGATCAATTGTTGGCGAAATCCATGCTTCCATGCAGAGTCCCGACGGAAGCCCGTATTATAAGTTGAAAAAATAAATAAATAAATAAAATGCAAGGCGTCCTTCATTGGCACGACCAGAATACCTCGTTTCCCGTCAGTTGTCATCAATATATGGCGGGATGAACTGGAACAGGGGCACAAAGGAGCTGTGGCGATCGAGGTAAAGTACGCATGCGATATGCGGAATTTGCATGCGAATAAAACCGTTGTATATATAGGCCTCGAAATGCGGATAGGGGACGAGGCAGAAGAGCGAGCATCCTCGCCAAATTCTAGCAGCATATTTTTTGCCATCATGGTTATATTGCTTGAATGCAATGTTCGAGCAAACGTGATGTTTCACGTACAGCGAGCAGTACTTCGCACGCCATGCTGGTGGAGGCGACCCTGATGCAAAAAGAGGGCAGCCAACTCTGATGCATGCTATAATAATACGAGTACTGTACTGTATATACGATTCCGCACATGTTTGCTTTTTTATCATGCAGCATTCTTCATCGAATGAAAATTCGATGAAGAATGTTCGAATCCACCGTGCAAATATT
Organism: Notodromas monacha; assembly: GCA_905338405.1. Lineage (NCBI taxonomy): Eukaryota > Metazoa > Arthropoda > Ostracoda > Podocopida > Cyprididae > Notodromas > Notodromas monacha. The sequence continues at coordinate 23,661 of CAJPEX010000254.1, forward strand.
GTACCGAATCCACCCTCGTTTGACGGACATTAGACACGTACTGTGATTGCATATACTGTACTGTACTGTATTCACAACTGAATGGGGTCAACAACGGAATGACGAATTTTTGCCGATTTTTTTTTTCAGTTTACAGCAGCGACATCTGTTCAACACAAATTCCATCGTGATAACAATAATGTTTTTGAATTACCGCACTCTTGTACGCCAAGACTTTTGGTTCCAAGAACAAGGCATCTGTCGATCGGTGGAAGTACAGTACAGTACTGTATTGCACCGGGTTCTCCTTTTCCCCAAAAATCATCGGACTCGGGAGATGGGCATGATGGAGGGAACCCGCTTCCCCGTGGGTGATGCTCGAAACAAAATTGAATTCAGCGGTTTCATGACCTTTGCATAAGCTGCCTGAGGTATGTGCACTGGTGCAGACAAGCGAGTCTTTATTGTCGTTTCTTTGCTTCTGGAGAATACTGTACAATAATGCAAAATAAATTAGTTTTTCGTTTCCATATGGCATGCAAATATATAAATACATATATTTACTTTAATATAGGTATTGTATACTGTACACCACATCCATTTCATCGGGTATATAGTCACCGTCGACCCTGTATTTCCCTTTCATTACAGACGTGGCTGGTACTGTAGTTGTATATATACAGTACTCGTCCTCGCTGGCCAAGCATGCCAGTGCTGTATATACAGTACAGCACAGTACTTGGCAACAATAACGGGGATTGCCTATAACAGAAATTGAAGCAACAATCACAGTATGCTTCTATACAGTACATCAGTATTCACCGCAAGGCATTGATATGTTTAATACTTAGTTTCAACCAAGTATTTACCAGATTTACCAGTAAGGGAAGCAACAAAAGTTCTCGCTGGGAAACTTCCCAAACTTCGGGTACATTTCAATAGACTGACAACAATATATACAGTACTCGTCCTCGCTGCGGTTCGTACGGTCACGACATATATGTCATGTCGTGTCATGAACCGTTGTTATTGCCCCTAACGGATATTGTCTTTAACTTCGTTGTTAGTGTCATACGAAGATATGTCATGTAGTCATAAGTGGCGTTTCCCTGTATGCATTCATGTGAACTCTTTGATTTATTTAGTCTTCTTAGCTCATGTAATTCTATATACAGAACACGCATCAGCAGCAGGCGCGAAACATTACTCTCCCTTTTTTTCTATTTTTGCATAAGCAGCCGTAAGCAGTTATTATAAGAATGATGATCCAGCAGTTGAGATTTAATTTTTTTCTAGTGGATGATGCTTATTGCATATTACTGTACACTTTTCCTACCCCCGCATAACCTCCCCGTCTGTACAATATACCGTACAGTGCAGTACAGTATATATAAATATATCGAGGACTGCTGGTGTACAGCAGCATGCTGAAGTAATGTACTGTACTGTATATTCGTATTGTAGCTCGCATTCAGTCCCTCGCGCATTCTGATATGCACGGTGCCCTATAACTGCACTGGCTCTCTGATGGGTGTGTTATTATTGAAGTGCAGCTAGCTGTAAGCTCCGGAAATACGCCGGATGTGTCACGGTGATTGACTACACCGTCATCCACGCCATTCCTCTTATTTTCATTTTTCCTTCTACTGCGGGCAAGTCACATTTCCTCCACTTTTTGAAATTTTTTGTAAACTATAGGATTCATAAACATAAGCAATAAGATGCAGTTGGAGCAGTTAGTTCAATACACATGGGAACTAATATAATAAAATCCCGACGTCGCGCATCACCGCCTGTTCTTTCCTGTGGTGTGATATGGAGCGACATCCATGAAAAGTTTACTGTGAACGGAGTGTCACCCAACCCGCATTCTGTCCGTCCGGCCCACTTGGAGGAAAAGCTACATTTAGGTGAAAAGGGCTTCTTCCTGAATTGAAAGACATCTTTCTTTAATGTTTTGGGAAATATTTTCAATGATAATGTTTAATACTCTGAATAGATGTCACTCTAAAGAAAGCATTTCAATCCTTTTTATAGCTGACATCTATTAATTTTTAAAGTAAATGTTTCACTGTTTTTATTTGAAAACGTAGAAAAGATGTCGCTCGCAAAAGTTCGAAATTTGTCTGATTAAGTGTTTTTAATGCTGACATCTACTTTATCGTAGCAAAGTTTTCAGCTTCATTCTTTAAATATAACATAGATGTCATTCAAATCATTTTATTTTAGCAAAGTGGACCGCAAATACCAACAATTTTCCACACATATTTTCTACAGTTCTTGAGTCGCTTCGTACCATTTCCTTCCTTTTATGTCTTACTTCCGGATGGGAGACAGGGACATGTTGGGTGTGTGTGTTGCATTTCGTCAAATGAAAGCCAAAAGACGATTACAGTATTTTTTAAGTGTTGGTTGCGGGAAAAAGAAAAGGAATAGTCTCGGACGCCCTGGGGATGAGGGGGAATTTTCACAGAAGGAATAAGCGTCAAGTTTTTTCTGAAGCATTTGGTTTTGCCCAGCATGTCGAACTGGGGGGAAGAAGGGGGGGTGGGGGTGAAGTGAAAGAAGGAAGGAAAGCAAGCATGTTTCATTCCCACCTCATCTCATCAAACTACTGTACTCAATACAGTGTCAACACTATATATAAGACTATAAACCATAAGGTATTTTACAGTATACCCGTATTTAGAGGATGATTGCGTAAAACAGAAGGAAGGAAGGAAGGAACGACGCTATCCTTGCAAAATGCCTTCCCTTCTCCTGATGGATAGAGTCATCATCAGCAGCAGAAGCCGCGTTGGACAGGAAGAGACATGCTCCACAATACTGCACTTTGCTTAAAGTCCATCATGTAGAGATGGAGAGAGAGAAAGAGAGAGAGAGAGAGAGGGACTTCTCTGCTGCCGCCGCCACCACCACCACCACCGCCACCACCATCATCCACTGGCAGATTTTTGGTGCCGCCGCCGAGTCCGTCAGTGAGTCAGTCAGTCAGTCAGTCAGTCCCCAGCCCTCAGCCTTTCCGTGCGGGCGGACGGGTGAATTGAGCTACTCTGTACGTGTGAGAAGTCGAAAAGACGCAGGTTTCGAGTATTCCTGATTCAAAGCTTATTTGCATTTCTTCAAGAGTGAGTGAGTGAGTGAGTGATGGACTGTGATGACACGTCACATGTTGTGAAACACACACAAACAGTTCAATGAGGGGTAAAACTAATACTAAACTCTATATACTCATGTGATGGTTGAGCTACAGAAGGGAAAAACACCAGCACACCTGCATGCAGCAGTCCGGTCTCTTTTCGAATTCCTCAGGCACCCATCAGCAGCAGCAGCAGCAGCACCCATCACCCGTCTCTTTTTTTTCCTTTATTTTTTTATTTTTGACAGCAGCTTCAGACAGCATATGTGTGCATGTCGTGCGGTATAATAATATGTCCTGCAGCTATTGACATGCAATGAGGATGAAGGAAGGATTCAGGAAGGAAAGTCCGCGTTTACATGATGCAGATCAGTATACAGTATAGTACTGTATACTGATGCGTAGTACTCTATTTCTCATGATTCTCATTCAGTAACAGCATGTTATAGAACTGCATTAGAGCAGAGTTATCGTCCAGTACAGTACTGCACGATATTTAGGACTACAGTATAGGATATGAGCGGAGGTGTTTCTGTGTTACAGTACATTCATGTACTGTACATTACAGTAGCGTGCAGTGCTTCATTCAATTTTGAGGATCATTGGCCAGCATGTCTCAGTTACTGTACACAGTGTAAATACAGTGAGACCCCGCACATGCGGATGCCTCAACCTGTGGACAATTTGACGTAGGGACACTTATTTTTCCAGAAAAAAAATCAATAAATTAGGCTCAACATAGGGACATTTTGTGATAAAATTGCAAATGCAGTTCAGTCCAAATTACAAGAAACAGATATTTCCAACCCTAAAATTGAAGTGAGAAAAGTTCTTGGGTATTTCTCTCACCAAATTAATATCCATTTAGCTAATTTAAAAAAATGACCTCCAGCATAGAGAGACTGATGGTTATTTTTGTAGATGCCAAAATTTCAGTGTAGGGTATATATACAGAGATACACTATTCAATGCTCCAAATGTTCTAATTGAGTTGAAAATGTATTCACTAATTCAAATTCAAATGGCAAACAATTTTTTTTTCAGGAATTCTGAAGAATATTTCTTTCATAAAACACCAATTAAAAATGATTTATTGCAAGTCTATGGGAAAACAAGACTCAGACTTGGGGGCACTCTTGATGCACCAATTTCATCCACATCTTGGGGTCTCACTGTACAGCAGTAAAATATATCCAGTGATGGACAGATTAACTGGATGATGATGATGAGGCTGTCTATACTGTGCTGAACTGTACAGTAAACCTAGCCTACTGTAAAGTGTACTGCTGTACGCTCATACGCGGTTATTGTGGAGTGGACGAGTTGAACGCCAGCCGCATATGTAGAATTGAAAGGAACAACGCACAGTACAGTATTGTACTCAGTCATGATTGATGAATGGTGACATGAGTATATAGTGATACTGTATTCACACTTGACAAGGGATTATGACTGTGTTGGCCCTTTCAAAGTTTTGATAATGTTCCCTCTGATCATATATTGCTGGTTATACAGTACTGTACAGTACTAATGCCTTCCTATACTACAGTACAGTACTATGCAATAGAAACAGACGAGCCCTTGATTATGAATGCAGCGGCTGCATTTTTACTCTACTATATAGCTGTACATCAGTATGTACATTTTTGGATCCATCCATTCATTCATTCATTATGTCAGCATATGTGTAGAATTTTGCATTTGGCCCAATGCAGTGAAATCAGTCTTATCTTGTGATTTTCATGATGAGAAGACAAGATGCATCCATTTGTAAGAATGGATGGATGCATGAAGGAATGAATGACTATACATGGATGGATGGATGGATGAACTGCCCACCACCATTCTAGTCATTATCTGGGTCGTTGTTGTTGTTTTCTTTTGGCAGCATGCAGGATTAAAGATTGTAGAGTTTTTGAATAGGGAAGGGATGCTGGTGCTGCTGATGGCCAGCGCAGGATATGAGGGATTCATTTATTGTAACATTACCAGCTGTGCATACACACCTACTGTACTGCACTGTATACTGTACGGTAGATGTATACCATGCATCCACCGCAGGGTGTGTGTGTGACTTGGAGTACAATAATTGAGTTACTATAGTGCAACGGGATTGCTGTACACCATCCATCCAGTCCAGTCCAGTCCAGTACAGTACAGTTGACAACAAGCAGCAGCAAGAAAACGGTGGAAAATAATGACGCACATGACATATATGGGCACAGGAGGAGCAGCGGTTGGTAGGTAGGCACATGGTGTAGGTGGTGGCGTTTAACGGAAAGGGGGAAGGGCAGGGTCGTGATATGTCATAACAGGTCTTTGTGACGATGGTGATTTGCCCCCACTTTCAGAGGTCAGGTCGGGTGAGGCGAGGTGAGGTGAGGTGAGGTGAGGCGAGGCGAGGACGCGTGACACGGTGGCCCGAAACGGAAGTGAACGGAACGGAATGAAACGAAATGAAACACGACGAGGATGAGGTGGAGGGAGAGAGAGAGGGGAAGCAGAGCGAAATACTGTACACACATTTGTAGTGGGTGAGGAGAAGGAGGAGAAGGGGGAGGGGAGGGGAGGGGACACTTTCGCCGAGAGGAGGGGAGAAGGGGGTGGGGGTAGGGGCATTCTTCTTTCCTTTTTCTTCGTCTTGATGCTGCGTCTGTCTGTCGTCTCTCTCTCTCTCTCTCTCTCTCTCTCTTTTCTATTCCTTTTTTGTTTGTTCATTTATTTCAAATGATACTGGTTAGCTTACATATGGTATAGCATTAAGAGCAGAGTTTGGTAAATATAATATGTGCTGTACAGTACTGTACTGCATGTATAAGCAACAGAGCCTGGATCCTCGTAGATGGATGCTGAGGAATGACTATATACAGTGTGTGCAGTATATGCACCTCGCTCGCACGTATTTACAGGAAATCAAGTACTGCACTGTACAGTAATTGTCCCCCTTTGCAGTCCACAAAAAAAAAAAAAAAAAACCTGCTTGTTTCCCAGCATGGTATGCTATAAAACCAGTACAGTACTCTGCTGTAATATATCCTTGCTCATATCTGCTGCTGCTGCTGCTGCTGGTGGTCTCGTCTTGACTCATTTTCGATAACGGGCACTTTATTGCACTTATTGTGGATAAATACTGACCAACGTACTGTACTTGAGATTATCGCCCTTTGACAGCAGTGCATATAATAACAAGCTTCTGGTGCAATGAGGCAATGCGACAAATTTTGTCCATGAACAGGGAGACATTTGTTTTTCTTGCTGCTGCTGCTGATGATGATGAAGATGATGATGATGTGGGAATAAAACCACGACAAATAAATTTCAAAATAAGTAAATGATTGAAAACACGTGCACATAACCCTCATATATCGTGTCATACTGCAGTACAGTACTGTACTGCAGTATGACATGATATATGAGGGTTATGTGCATGTGTGATGAATGATGATGATGATGATGATGCTGTGCGTATATATACAGTACAGTACACTAGAGTACAGTAGTGTACTTTCAGTACATGTGTATATGTACTGTACTGTATAAGTTATACAGTAGTTTGATGGATATAATTATTGCAAGCATGCTCAATACTGTAATGCCACTCGTTTCCCCAGCCTCCCATTTCCGAGGTAAATGCATCAATACTAGTCTATAGTTTTACAGTACAGTACCAGAGTTCCCTCGAATAGCTCCCTGTAGTGGTCCACAGATGCACAACTTTTTTGTACGATCTACTCTACATCAGGGACAATTGTATCAAGAGTAATAAATGCTGTATCAAAACAAAAAAACAAAAAACAATCAGTGAAGGATGTTACACAGCATCCTTATCTGAAATCAAGTCTTTTCCCCAGTTCCATTTTTATCGACGGCCAAGTCGAAACAGCAATAGATGATTGAGTACAGTACATGTACTGTGTCGTGTCGTGTCGTGTCACACACGTACAGTGATAGTGTGTGACATACATACAGTAATGTTCCTATATGTTCTGGTGACGATGACGATGATGGCCTCTTTCATCATCATCATCATCATCATCATCATCCTCCTCCTCATGCAGACATATATGAGCAGGAAGAGGAGAAAGGAAAGGGAAATTCCGCCTGCATCATTCTTTTAGTATTTTTAATGCATTCTTTATTTTTTCCCCTTTTTCCTTTCCATTTTATTTATATATTCTGTATACCAGATCAGAGCCACGTGCATGTGCATGTGTGTGTTGTGTATGTCATTTCCTCCTTCTTCCGCTCTACATAATCTATTGTATTTATAAGGCAGCAAACTGCTGGTGTAATGTTGCTACTGCTGGTGCTGCTGCTGGCGGCGGTCGGTCATGATTATATGCAGGAGCAGCAGCGATGATGCAATCGATTGCGGCATCTGTCTTTCTGTCTGTCCTCAACCGGATCTCACCGCTTTCCATTCAATGCCAACTTTCCCTCGAATCAACAAGGGCCGGGAGAGAGTTCAAGTCTATCCTGCTGCATATATATATACAGTACTGTACTGTACAGTAATGTATACCACCTCTCTTTCTCTCTTTTTTTTGTGCGATCCCACGGAATGGTTCAACATTTAAAAAAAGAAGCATATTTAAAAGCTTGATGCGGATTTATTTCTATTTTCTGTGAAAAGAATCTGGAATTTACTTGATGATGAATGACTGTGAAGCCAGGAATAAGGAGACGATCGAGGAAACAAAAACTGACTTTTATTGTGATGGGATGAAGAGAAAGAGAGGGACCAGCTAGCATGCAGAAGTCAAATGACACGACGTCGTTGACTGTGCTGCTACAGTATTTGTCGCATTCACTTGAAGAAAAGAAACTGAAATCACACAAGTTGCATTAAAACCTTACTTTATTTCCTTCAAGATAACAATGATGATGATGATGATGATGATGATAATACAGCATATTACTGACGTATACAATAACAAATAAATGTCCACTGCTTTCTTTGAAAAAAAAAAATTTTTTTTCTGAAATTGGGAAATGAGAAATGAGCCATTTATTGCCATTGCAATCAACAAGATGCTTTGAGTTTCTTTTTTTAAACATAATCTATTTTCTACAGAAACTACTGTACTCATTCTACAATAATGTTGCCACAAAAAAAAGAAAGGAGAAGGTGATCCATAATAAAAGAGAGAAAAAGGAAAAGAAAATTCAATTTCATAACTGCCTTGACAAAAGAAGTGTCGAGCACGACACTTGGAAATCATTGGAAAACCCCTTTAATTTGGCTATATGCACTGCTTATTAATGCTGGGACAAGTTCCAATTTTAATCATATAATTTGCAGTGTACTGTTCTTGTGCACCACTGCAGTGGATTAAACGTGTTCAAATCGGAAAGGAAGTACAGTATAGAGTAAAGAGTCGGCGCCTGCATATGCAACCTCATGCAAAAGAGGATGAATTTCAGGGATATACTGTACACTGTGTGTACTGAACACGTGTCTTCTTTTTCTCTCGTTAAAGTTCATTTTTCTTTATATTGGAGTAGATACTGTATATGCAACATGCACGTGCAGTATACGGCTCACACATCTTACATCCCTTCTCTTTTTTTTTCCTTAATTTTTTTTTGGTTGATGAGAGCTCGCTAGCTTATTGCTTCATCTTCCTTTCTTTCTTCGCGGCAGTTGCTCCAATTATTGCACGCATTTTGCCCACTCTCTTTAAAAAAAAAAAAAAAAAACGAGGAGGAGGAATTGAAAGACAAGAGAAAAAGAGAAAAGAAGAGAGAAGGGGGCGTTCGTTCCGCTCTTTGTCTCTGCACATCATGCGCACGGCCCGCCTTTCAAAACGACAGCCTTGCCTTGCCTGACTGTCTGCTCGATTGCTCGCTTCCTCATGCTCGTTTCGCCGACGAGAGTGAAAGCGGGCTTTGTGTATAGTCACGTTGCTTCCGGCCCCCGGATGGGAACAAACACCGGGTCCGGATGCATTCAAGTCAGTGAGGACGCAGGCAACAATGTCCTGCGATGCGGGAATTCCACCACATCCTCCTCCTCCGCCTCGTCATCGTCGTCGTCGTCGTGTGTGTTCTCGGGTGCGAGAGCAAATGCTGTACTGTACTGCATAATATCATCACCAGCAGCAGGTGAGAGACCCGTGTCATGTGTGGTGGAATACAATGCACTAGAGCTGAGTAGCAGCAGCAGCAGCAAAACAACAAACACCGGGGGAAAATTGAGACTCCATCCATTGAAAGAGGGTCAGTCAAGACGTGCTGGCTAAGAAGAAGAGGAGGAGGAAGATGACCACTTTCCCTCTCTTCCTCCTCACCTCCCATCACGCCAGACCAGACTTGAGCGAGCGCGCGCGCCCGCACACGCACACACAACAGGGGCGTGGCTCACGGCTGCTCCTTTCCTTATTATTCTTCTCGTCCGCCGGAATGAATACAAGTTCAGTATTGTACTGTATACGAAGCCGACGGCGGATGCGCGCTTCCCGTATGTACAGTTTTGTTTTGTTCTCTACGGTATTGCTTTCTTCTTCTTCTCGTCTTTCTTATCCCCCCTCCCTCTGATCACCTGACTGCTGCTGTAACTATACATCTCCCTCTCTATAACTCGCTCTCGTCACCCTCCAGCAGTGGCTGGGTCAATGGATCAGCTGCTGGTGGTAGTGGTGGTAGAGATTGAGATACTGTACCTGCTCTGTCCGGTGTTCGCTGCTGTACGTGCAGTAGTTGATAACAAGGAATCATCCCCTGAGCAATACAGTACTGTACAGCATCAGCTCCATAAATGCGGACCTCCTCAGCATATGCATGCAGTATACTAGTGTATTCTTTTAATTCTGTAACTCCATTTCCTAAAGGAACAGCACAAAACTCCGGTTTTACTGGATGCAGGGGCCCTTTTATTTCCCCGTCTCGTCCCCTCTGTAGATTTACGACCACCAGCACCCATCACGAGTCAATGCCTATACATTACAGTATTGGATACTGTATAGGCATTTTGTCTTATTCATCTTGTATATCATGCAAATTAATATTAATGTAAAGCTAATGCATCAGTCCTGATTCTTCGTCTCCACCCATTATTGTGGGATTTAAAAAAAACAAGCAAAGGCTAGGTGGAGCAAGTGAGTGAATGCGAATAAATGATTAAATGCAAATGCTGCGCATGGATGCAAATCATCATCCCAATTCCCATATACGCACAGCTTGGCCTCTCTTCCCCTGATGGTGTTTTCTCTCCTTCGCAGCTCGGTGGAATGCGTGCTCAACAACAAGTTTGTTTGCTTTCCTTTGTTACAGCACCAGCATCATGTAGGGCTTGTACAATTCACTACGGCATGCGATAGATTTTTCCTTTTTTTTTTTTGGCATGACGTCGATGAATGCAGCCTGCAAATCGTCATCCCTAGCATACATGCATGCATGCAGCGAGTTGTTCACTCAGAATTGCTGGGCCGGCGCAGACGGCAGCTATAGAGGAGAGGAGGAGGAGAGACGGACAGACAGACAGATAGATAGGCAGGCAGTGGGAGGCAAGTGAAAGTTTGGCTTGCCGCCTAGGGGACACCAAAAGACGGGGGCTGACGACGAGGGGGGTTTTCTTTTTCTTCTTCGCTTTCTTTTCTCTTCATCGCGGCATGCGGGAGGTGTAGTAGGGCTTCAACTGAACCGTCGTACTTGATGCACGTCTGCCGGTCAGTCAATAACGTTAATTGCCTTATGCACGTTACGTATGCACCGCATTGATTGTGCTGCGTTCATCACCATCATATCGGTTCAGTAATCAAGTGCTGTCAAGATATCATAGAGCAATCAACATGTCTCCCGTCGAATCTGCCGATCAATCTAGCACGGCCAATAGCGTGAGGGGCTTCTGTATTCAAATCTGTAACCGTCGTTTCAACCACGGTACTGTACTCTTAGTACATGCGCGTGGTTGGGTGTAAAGTATATGCATCCTAAGGTATTATGGGGTTTACTGTACGCACGCGTGCAGCCAGCAAATGGAATGGACGAATGCTGTTGCGTAGAGATCTGTACATGGACTGTGGAGTATACCTGTACTGTATACTGTGCAGTATAGAGTGAGATCAGAGACGCTCCGGTGCTTCCTGGGATGCGCTTCTAGGAGAAAGTGCCGTTGTACAATTCAGTGATTCAACACCGGCATGCACATACAGGCGGGCACTGCTTGCTCGCCGGCTGAATTCGAATGTGAGCGCGCGCGCGCGAAAACTTCAACTCCATTTTAATCAGAGCATCCTGAATGATCCGTCATTCCACAGTCGGCCTTGTTATATATACGTTTCATTCCCTAGATTGGGGTTACCTTGCTTAGTGATACGAATGACCTGCCGGGGATTGACATCTTAATTTACACATAATGTACAATACTGTACACAAATTATTCCGTTACCTGCGCTGGTTTCCCTGTGATGATAGTATTATACAGCATTGCTGTACGAGGCAACGGCGAAATTCCTGCGTATTAACCATATATGACTGTGCATACATGCTGGTTCAAGCTGACAGCCGAGCGCGAACTGCGGCTTGTATCATTACCCCCTTATAGGTCGCCGTAACACAGTGTAGATTCTGCTCTAAGCTATGGTGATCCGTGATTTCACCTTGGGTGTCATCAACGTAAAGCGCTGTTGGATTGATTCCTAGTCTCGGATTGCGTGTGGAATTCTCAGGCCGGCGACAGGGATTGGCGCAGAATCCTGTAATTTAATTTTTTCACAGTCATTGTACAGTACAGTATTCTTGGCGTAGTGTCGCACGCGTGCATGATGGATCATGAGTGAGATAAACTTATCTTTATTGCTTTGCGCTCCCCATCTCCCGAATCGGAGGACCCGATGACAAGAGACGTCCATGGTCCAAAAAAAAAGAGGGTCTGCGTGTTGTGACGTGGCCTAGCATTATGCATGCCATACATATATGGATGCAAATTACTGCAAATGGGGCGTGTGATGTGACAAGTCTTTTTGTTCTTGTCGTTGTTGCTGCTGAGGATGATTCCACTGGGCTAACGAGTTCTCTTGTAGCACATGTTAATGCGTGAAACGTATAACAGGCAGTTACAATGCAGCCCCTTGAAGCTCACGGGTTCGGCATCATCACGAAACACCGTACATTCATAGTCATGATGTATCATGTATAGATATTTTACATGATTATCAGTATTTATCATGTCATTGGTATCAAAGACTACTCATTCGACAGTAACATTTCCTAAGCGCAGTTACAAAAACAATACTGAAGGAATGGTGACAATGAATGTGACTTTGTGTTGGATATACCGTAAAACATTTTTGCTGGCGCACTCGTACACAAACGATCAGCATATATACAGTAGTACCGTTGATGATTTTCCAGTTACGGGTTTAAATCAGCATTTCGTTGTTGTTGAAGTTCGTCTTCGTTTCTTCACGGGATATCGTGTCTCTCGTCTTTGACATTTTAAAATTTGTACTGTACACCTGTGTAGTAAAAAGAATACTTTCGCGGGAAACGAGCAGCAATTCTGCATGGCAATGCATTACATGTACATTACAGTATTTCGAAAACGATGTCACCAATCCTCCTTCTTACGCAGAGAAGATGAGTTGGTTGAGTAAGACTATACGTAACTGGCAGTCTGTACACCCTACGTTATCAGGATAGATACTCTAGGTCAGTAAACTGGCAGCACTCAGAATCAGTGAAGTATTTTGTACAGTACTTCAAATCCCGGTAGCGGTTCACTTATATACACTTCTCAAGAATGATCCTTTCCAAAGGGAGTCAGGAATATGAATGAGGCTGCACGGGACCTCTTAGTCAAGGGGTGCTCGCAACGCGCGTCAAGTGGGCTCTGATTGGCCAATACAAACAATGGTACAAAACAGTTGAGCATGCAATGGCTTCCTGTTGCGCTGGACAGTATGGCTATCCGTGGCTGTTACTGTTGAATACCTCCGCAACACGCAAATTTGTTCTCCCATATATGAAGTGCAGTATACAGTTCAAGCAATGCGTTATTGCATCTGCATGATTTCTCCTCCTGAATCCGTACGCTTTTGGCGCGGGTGGATTTATTCAGTATTGTATAGTAAGGGCCAGCGACCTCTAGTCGCCGCCCCCTTCCCTAACTCTCCAGTTTGGCGTGCACAGCGTCCTCGACTCTCAAAGCGCCCGCCGGCCATGACAACCGGCAGGCTAGCCAGAGAGCTCAGTCTCGTCCTAACCGCAATCAGAAAAGGAACTCCTCTTTTGAAAACTTGAATCTCCCTTGAGCTTATATGCGCACCGAGTGTTGTGACACCGACTTTCTATTTTGTTAAGAGCTCCAACCAATCTGAAATAAAACCCCTTGTGTATATTCTCCCAGATCCCTGGTGTTTTATATTCTTAGTTGTAGGCGCTCTTACTGGGGGCTCGTCCTAAGTGCCAAATTTCCCCTTGACAGCGCGAGTATCCCTCCCGTGCATCCCAATAACAAAGATCATGGCTAGCCCAAAGCCTTCCCCTCCTGTCGAAGACATCGCCGACACCCCTGATGATTCGCTGTCACCAGATTTGCCCTGGTCCTGCCTCACAAAGGCTACCTTCATTCAATATTTTCTTACTCAACAACTCCCCCGCCCAGTCACGGGCAATACACGCCAGGATTACATCAATGTTCTCACGGCTCGGGGCATCTTGCCCAACACGGTGTTTCTCAACTCACCACCGTCCTCTTTGCCGGCTCCTCTCAACCCGGCTCCCCCTCCCAATCTCTACAACGCTCTGAATCTGTCCCCCACAGTGGACCTTCCCCGCCAGCACAAAGGTGAAGACATCGACGCCTATCTCAGGCGCTCCTTAAACGTGTTTAACCAAGAAGGGACATCCAAACGCTCGCGAGTCTCTTGTCTGCTCAGCATGACCCAGCCGTGGGTCTCGACCGCCGCAAACCTCCTATACAAACAAGGGGCACTCACCTTTGACGCAATCGCCACAGGCCTCCACGCCCAATTCGGCAAATCTCGTTTTGAACATTTTCTCGAATTTCAAACCCTCACGCCAATGCAGAATGAGACGTACATCAACTTCGGATACCGTCTCAAGGAGGCCTACCTCAATACCTCCCAGCAAACGATGCAAATCAGGCCCTCAACGAGGCCCTCATCACCCACGCCCTCATCGGGCAGTTTCTCACCACCGTCCAAGGAGGCATCACCTCCCACCTCCAAGGAAAGGCCCTCTCTGATCCCCATATCTCCTGGGAAGATTTTCTCCGGCAAGCGGACGAATTCCGTCTGACGCATCCCAATGCTCGCACAAGGTTCGCCCGAGGGCCCAATGCCACCCAGCCCAATAGGCAACGACCAGCCTCACGCGCTTCCATGGCTTCCTCGTCCGCTTCATCTTCCTCGGAGCATCGCCTGACATTCTGTACCTACCATGATCGCATGGCAGCTCACACTTTGGAAGAATGCTCTCTCAAAACTGGGCAGCCGCCGCCAACGCATTACTGCCAGCATCACAAAAAGTACGTATCCCATACGACCGAACAATGTTGCCTCCAACGGCCGGATCCCTTGGCAAGTACAAGCTCAAGTACTAATGCAAAACCCCAATCATGTGTGATTTGCTCCAAAACAGGCCATGTCGCGGCAAACTGCACCAAATCAGGAAACGGGAACAAGGTGTAGTGACAGCAGTTCTCTGCACCATCCCCAGCCCTCAGGCTGCCCAGGATCGCATCACTATTCTGATTTCCATCAAAGATCAGAAATGCACGGCGCTCATCAACACGGGGGCGTCCAAGTCCTTCATCGCAACAGATACAGCCCGTACCCTGCGCCTTCCCACCTCTCCGGCATCAGCATCAATCGCAGTCGCGGTAACGGACATCTCCTTGCCCATCACAGAAGAGGTTAGAACCACTTTTATTTTTCGCAACCACCCCTACCAAGCTACTTTCTTTGTTCTCCCCAACGCGTTTTACCCTATAATCATTGGGTGCGACGTGTTAAACACACTTCCCTTAGCCATCACGCTCAATGGATCTCTCATCTTTTCCGGTTTTTGCGCTATTCAACCATGCACAGAAAAACCAGCTTGCGCTATTGGCGAGCAAATCTCATATGTCAACGGGTCCGCACCCAAATGCGCCATCCTCACGGCCCATCTCGCGCAATTTCACGATAACATTTTTCAATGGAGCGGCCGTCACGGTCTCTTCCCCCAATACGTCGCACACCTCCCTACACACAAAGATAACCCCCCAATGGCCAAGCACTTCCGCCAATGTTATGATAAACAAAATCCGCTCCACACCATTCTTGAAAATTACAAAACCACTGGCATTCTCAAGCCAGCCCACTCGCCTTACAGTTCCCCGGCCTTCTTAACCCCGAAAAATTGCTCCGACCCAGACGCGCCCCCTATGAAAAAGTGGCGCCTAGTAGAAGACTATCGCAAAGTCAACAAGTTACTCAAACCAGATAATTATCCCATGCCTGTCATTCACGACCTTCTCAACGCTCTAGGCCGTCAAAACGCTTTCTTCTGCACTTTAGACCTCCACTCAGGTTTCCACCACATCCCTCTTGCCCAGGCAGACCGTCAAAAAACTGCTTTCACCACCCCCTTTGGCCAATTGCAATATACCGTCCTCCCATACGGACTAAAAACAGGCCCCGCTATCTTCCAACGCACAATGGAAACTATCTTACGAGACCACCTTTACAATAAGTGTCTGGTGTACTTTGATGACATCATCGTCTTTGACCCCACTTTCCACCAAGTCACAAAAAACCTCGCAATGGTTCTTGACACCCTCTCTAACGCAGGTGCCGTCATCGATATCACTAAATCGCGCTTCCTTGCAAAGTCCATTAACTTTCTTGGATACGTAATCAACCAAACCGGTACTCGCCCGGCCAAATCCCACCTAGAAGCCATCAAAAACTTCCCTCTGCCCCAAACTACAAAACAGCTACAACGCTTCATAGGCCTCGCGACCTATCTCAGAGAACACGTCCCAACTAACTTCGCAAACCATGAAAAAATTCTCCGAAATACGATCCCTCAAAAACCAGCAGTAAAGCTTACTTGGTCCCCAGAAGCCATGCAAAGTTTCCACGCTCTTAAAGACGCCATTGCTCAGGCAGCACGCCTCGAACGGTTCGATCCCGAAGCCGCAACAGAAATTCACTGCGATGCATCTGCCTCTTGCCTAGGTGCTATTCTCATCCAACGCGACCACCAAAACCACCCACATATCATTGCATATGCCAGCTGCATTCTCACCGACCCCGAAACTCGTTATTCAAATACTCAAAGGGATCTCCTGGCAGCGGTCTGGGCAGTCACTAAAAAATTCAGACATTATCTTGAACATCGCCCATTCAAGATCTTTACAGATCATAAAGGACTTCTCGGCAACCTGAAAGACACACGCCTACTACGACTCCTCCTCAAACTAGAGTATTTTAATTACAAATTTATCTATTGACCCGGCAACCGCCTTGCGGGACCTGACGCACTCAGTCGAATCACTCTTAACGCCCTCAAGATGATAGACTCACCAACAACATCCCAAGACATTCTCTCATGCCCAAATACCATGCCCAAATGGGACACGCCAATTGGCGCAAACTCTACCAGGTTCTCAAATGCTGCTTCTCCTGGCCCAAACTCCGCCAATCCGTCTGGAACTTCATGCAAAAATGTCCCGCCTGCCTTGCATTTAACTTTAATACCCAACCCACAGGCACCAAACTCTCACCTATTCTCTCTACCAAACGCCACCAGCGCTTGGCCATCAACTTTTGGGGACCGCTCCCCCTCACCCCCGCGCAAAACCGCTACGCCCTCATCGCAATCGACCACTTTTCAAAATTTATCATATCCAAACCAGTTAAAAAAGCCGACGCTAATTCTCTCTGCGCATTTCTCTCTGACGTCTTTTCTCAGATCAGTACCTGCGACCTGATCCATTCAGACCACGCCGCAGTCTTCTTCTCTCACGCATACAAAAGGTTCATCCGTGCTAACCAAATCAAGGTACACATTGCCCAGCCATCTCACCCGGAAGGTAATGGTTGCTGCAAATGCGCAATCAAAACCCTCAACCAAATCATAGCGAAAATCACTCCAGCACCCAATCAGTGGGACGAATTTCTCGGACAAGCTACACGTTCTTACAATTTTACCCCCCATTCCACCACCAACCTCTCCCCTCTCAATCTCTTTAAAAAACGCTCCATCCCATTCCCTGCAGATGTGACTTTTGAAATTCAGCCACCAGATATCTCTCAAGAACTGGCCAATGTCCAGGAGCACATTAAAAAACAACGCGAAGCTTTCTGTAAAACCGCTAACCGCACAAAGTACGAACCCTTCTCAATTGGTCAAAATATCACCATTCTCCCGCGTCTCCCAACCACACTCCGCCATGTGGCGCACCGGTGCTTTTTACCCAAAAGACTCGGCCCTTTTTCCATCCGCAAAAATCTCGGGCAAGGCAAATACATTATTAATACCCCTACAGGCCCCTGCATCTCGCAAGCCTGGGAAATGCAACCCTATAACGGCCGCGCAATGCCCCCCTCCTCCTCCCGACCTCACAATCTCAAACCTGCTCCAGGGCACCTACTAAACGATTCCGCCCTCTCTACAGAGTCCTCCAGCAACTGGGTCAGCACGCCCGACCTATGCTCGGGCACACAGCCCAGCCCCGCCGTCAGAAGCTTGACTACCAAATCCTCCTCTGTCATGGACCTCGACTGTGACGACCAGTGCCTCCTCGACGCAGAAGACCAACTCCTGCTTGAAGAAACTGCCTCCCTCGCAGCCATCAACATCTTTGACAAAGATCAACTCCTCGCCGACCCACCAGGAGCCGAAGTGGACATCACCAATGTCGCCCTCTAAATTGCGCGAACTTTTTGTATTAAAGACCCCCTTTGGTATTGCCCCATTTTGACCGCAAAAACTGATTTGCAAACAATGCATGCATGATCGTCCTCCGACTCCCCCAGCATTCATTCCGGGGGGGGGGGGATGTCTGAGACAATTTTTTAGAACACAGAAATTTTTTAGAACAAAATTTTTTATGAAATTTTTCAAATAAAAAATTTCTGGGTTCTCAGGAAAAATTCTCAGAACACAGAAATTTGTTGTGAAATTTGTTCACAAATTTCATGAAAATTTCTGTGTTCTGAGACAATTGTCTCAGAACACAAAAATTTTTTTCATGTGACAAATTAGGTTACTGAGACAATTGTCTGTGTTCTGAGACAATTGTCTCAAAACACAGAAATGTCTGTAGTCTTAAAAGTTTCTGTGTTATTTGAGACGATTGTCTCAGAATACAGGAATTTTTTGGCTTCTGTACAAACAAAAAAACTTGTTCGTAGTAAAAAGTTCATACTACAAAGAAGGGTGTGAATTCACCCTTGTTCGTAGTACGAATTTTGTTCGTACTGTGAGGGTTAAAAAAATGGATTTATGGAAAAAAAAAAAACGTTCGTTCTGCGGAACGTTTGTTTTGTGAGGTGTTCGTTCTGTGAGGTACCACTGTACAGTATTTTGAAAACAATGTCACCAATCCTCCTTACGCAGAGAAGAGTTGGTTGAGTAAGACTATATGTAACTCGCAGTCTGTACACCCTATGTTATCAGGATAGATATGCTAGGTCAGTAAACTCGCAGCACTCAGAATCAGTAAAGTAGTTCGTACTTCAAATCCCGGTAGTGGTTCACTTATATACACTTCTCAATAATGATCCTTTCCGAACGGAGTCAGGAATATGAATGAGGCTGCGTGGGACCTCTTAGTCAAGGGATGCTCGCAACACACGTCAAGTCGGCCCTGATTGGCCAATACAAACAAAGGTACAAAACAGTTGAGTCCGCAACGGCTTCCTGTTGCGCGGGACAGTATGGCCGTCCGTGGCCTTTACTGTTGGATACCTCCGCAACACGCAAATTTGTTCTCCCATATATGAAGTGCAGTATACAGTTCAAGCAATGCGTCATTGCATCTGCATGATTTCTCCTCCTGAATCCGTACGCTTTTGGCGAGGGTGGATTTATTCAGTATTGTATTGTAAATTTGTAATGTTAGGTTTTTCTGCCCTACAGTTATATCGATTGACGCTGAATTCGCTCCATGATTCGCATAAATAAGTCCTTCTCCCCGCTAATGGCAGCAGTGTCAAGTATATCAAAGTACTAAGTACAGTAATTACGGATAGGTTGGTTTTGGTTGCCTTCTACGGTAGAATATTTGGAATCCGTCTCTATGATGCGGCGTTCGTCGTGTGATGCACCTATCGAACAGCTGCATCTTGAAATGTGGCTAATCCTTGAATTCGAGTCTGTCTCTCTTTTGCCTTGTTGTCGTCGTTGTCGTACGTGATTCGTGCGTCATTCGAGCGAGAAAAGAAAATCAAGTGATGGATTAGAAATGTATGTGTACAGTACAGTGAAGTACTTGGCTTGTGATGCGACTGTCTGTCGGCCTGTCTCTTTCTCTCTCTGATTGTTGTCGCGTGTGCGTATGACGTCATCATCATCGTGCAGCGTATGATGACTACAGGATATAGTGTTTTACATTACAGTATGGTATGTGGTGTGCTTGTGTGGAATGGGAAAGTTGCGTTCGTGAAGGCTCCTCCGTCTGATTGGCTCGTCTTTTTTTCCGGGTCGGGCTACTTTTTCTCATCGCGCCGTTCAAAATAACTGGTGTCTTCTGAATAAGGAGCTTATACGAACAGCGCTTCCCACCTTACTTCCGTCTCTCGCCTCAACTCATGGAGTGTCGTAACAAATCGGTTTGCTTATTTATTCCGATACTCTTGGCGTCTCATCGTGTTTAAACCTATGTTAATGCATTGCATACTTTCAAACCATTCGAATGCTTCAGGGTGATGATAGTACAGTACATGCAGTACTTTACCTGTATTCGTAGCACGGTAATAATAATTAGGTATTGTAGACGTGAGGCATCTGAGTGATTGAGTGTGATAATAAAGTGGCGTCCGTATAGTCGTCGTGCGGATATTTTTGAAACGTCGGGAGCAGTACCATAATTACCTGCAGTACAAATGATTAATGCGATCGATAAGTAAAAAAAAAAAAAGGAATGCCAAAGAAAACGGAACAACAAGATGGATAAAATTGAGCTCGTTAGTAATTAGGCGCATCACCATCAGTATATATATAGTGAAAGCTCTCTCTGTATTCATGTGATGTTGGTCATTTAACGACGTTTCGGCACTGATTCGCATAGCTCGTTTCTAATTTCGTTTTTCCTCTCTTCTCTTTTTCTTTTCTGTTTGTTGGCTCTCTTTTGTCGAGTGTAATTTGCCGGATGTGTCATTGCTCTGTTTTCCTTCTTCCTTAACTCTGCTCCCTTTCTCTGTTGTGCTGGTGTATGTGGATGGTGTTTCATGGGTGTTGATTTCACTTTTCCCTCTTCGCTGTGCTTTCCTGAACATCAAGTTCATTCCCTCGGGGTCTGGCAGATTTGTGTTCGTACTGTTCGCTGTGATGCATGTGTGACGATGAGGAGATCCGTTTCATCCATTCATCCATCCATGCATGCATGGTGCATTCGAAACGAGGCGTGAAGGGATTGATTCTGTTTATCTGTCCATTTATTTTTATCACTGCATTATTATTATTTATTTTTATTTCGACGTGGAAAGGCCATTGCTGTTGAGATGAGAGCAATACTATACTCCACTGCATAGCATGGTTGCACAGCACTGTACTCACTTTCTCTTCATCTAGCATGCATATACGGTATGATGAGGCACACTGTCCAATCGATCAATCAATCAATCAATACTCATAGCCTATAGTTCTATATGGTATAAAAAAAAAGAGGCGCAAGTGAGAGCTTCTTATTCTTCTTCCTCATCGACAGTCGACCGAGACCGATGAAAGGACTGTTTTATCACTTCTTTCTTTCTTCCTTGCCTCGGCTCCTCCTTCTTTTCACTCTACTGTACTGTACTGTAGAATACTCTCCTTTCTACCATGATGTGATGTGATGTAATGTAATGCGTGCCCCGTCTGTTTTTTGTTCGTTGCAGGAGGACATATGTACTTGTAGAGTGCAATTATTGTACTGTACTGTACTGCGGTACAGCAAGTACTGTACAAGAAGCAGCAGTGACGAGTGAGACAGGAGTGTGATTGATTGATAGTGATGTACATGCTGATGCGTGCGAGAACGGACGTGCCGCGGGTACATGTGGGTACAGTATGTGCCAGGGTTTGTGCAATAGGAGCCCTGACATGTGCAGTACTGTACTGTATAAGGACAACAACAACTGCGCCTGAGCAGTACGTGTGCAGTGCATGTGCACTGACTCACACACTGCAACGAGCCAATGACCGACTGAATATACTTATGACTGCGATGATGAGTTGAGCACGACGTCACAGCACGCAGTCCTGATGCTGCTGCTGCTGTTGTTGGCAGTGAAGAAGAAGGAAGGTATGTTATTGGATCGGATTCGCCGATTTCATTGCTTGCCCTCTGCTGCTGCTGGCTGCTGCTCTCTTTCCATCAATGATGGGTGAGCGAGTGCCGAGTAGAGTAGAGTAGAGTACAGTACAGTACGGTATACTGGTCTGTATATACATATACAGTATACTGTACTCTACTGTACTGCGTGCAGTTCACTATACAGTACTCTCCGGTAAATTGCTGTACACAAATCAATAAAGAAAGTGTGCTTGTTTGATTCCCTGCTGCTGGAGCTGGTGTTAGATAATGCAGGTACTGTATGTCATCATCGCACGGGCGAAATAGTGCCGCGTGTGTTGTGCCGCCAATGTACGGCCTCGCATACGAATGCAATGATGTACAGTTGTAATATGCCATATACTGTACTGTACTGTTCCCTGCATTGTATGGTATTGAAGGGCATGAGAGGGTGCTTTGTATGTAGCAGTGCTGTATCTGATGTGCTGTGGTCGGTGTTGTGTATATAGTCTGGGCATCTGATGTGGGTCCCGATCGAAAAGCCATGTACAGTATTGTACAATACTCCAAAGTACTGTATACAACACTATGGTGATTAAGTCACTGTAGTGTATATCCTGTACCGTGTACAGCATTCTTGCAACCGCTTCCCAGACAGCTTGCCATGCATATTTTGCACTGTTCTGTAGAGCAGCACTGTTACTGTAGAGTACACAGTATACTGCTTGCTTGCTTGCTTGCTGATGCTGTGTGATGAGCCCGAGTCCGGCAATAAATGCATTTATGCGGTCGTATGTAGGTCAAGTTTCCCGAAAACAGAATCAAGGACGATGACGATGAGGGGCGAGGAATGGATTAGATTGAATACAGTGCAGTACTGTAGAATTGTAGATGAGCACTGTTTGTTCAAGACGCGTCGCGTCCTCGTTTGTTCGTTTCCCTGCATTTTGCTTTTGACCAGCAGTACTGCACTGTATAGAGGGAACAGCAATAAGTGCAGAGATATGAATGTACTGTATAGTACAGTATATGCGTGCTGCGGAGGTCATGAGAAATGGGAGAGAAATAATAAAAGTAATCCTGTAATAATAATAATTATTATTATTATTCAGTATTTTCCATGACCCGCTATACGCATGCAAAAGAAAAACTGGGTGCTTCAAGGAATTCCTTTCTCAAATTAATTGGCGGGCTGAATCCACGTACTGTACTGTAGATGTACGGCACTGCACATACACTGTACTTTTTCGTTCTTTCTCTTTTTATTCCCTGTTCTTCGCTCGCACGTGACAATACATATTAAAGCAGAGAATAACGACAGAAAGCAAAGAACCAGCAGAGTTATCCACCTATACTTGTTTCATTTGTGTGTGTGTGTGTGTGTGTGTGTGTGTGCGTTGTGGGGGAAGAAAGAAAGATGGCGGTGCTGCAGGTGACACTAATAATAACGAGGATTGTATCCTTGTTGTAGCGCGAGCGCCAAAGAAAATCCGGTGTGATGATGCACTGTACTGTAAATGATACGGACAATGCCATGCTACAGTACGTATGTTATACCCTGCGCTTATTGGTGCGTGCCGTGAATGAATGAATGAACGAGAGAGAGAGGGATCCAATGAGAAATACTGCAATGTCCTACTCTCATTGGATCCTTCTCATTCGGACTTGTACAGTACAGACACCCAAATTGATTCCAAGTAATGCACGGTATACAGAATACAGTAAAGTACAGTACAGTACAACGAGCAGTTCTTCAATGTTCACTGTGCCCTTGGGTAAAGTAAATTGGTGCGTGCTGCCAGGGTTTCGTTTCCTTATGCAGTGCAGCATTTACATTTATGACGTAGTCGTAGACCATCCAAGGCCAATGAACCAATACTGGGCATGAGGGACAATTGCTGACCCGAAAAGAACAGGAATTTCCCTTTTGAAGTACCGTATTGCTGGAACTCCGGTCCTTTTTTTTTTTTTTTTTCTTCGAGTTACTTGTTCTTTATTCGCACTATATGTTCGGACGGTATGTGCATCAGTACAGTACAGTAGAGTACAAAATCTCGTTACAAGACTTTTTTTCTTTCTTTCCAAGTCCCTGTCCAATAGCTTCGTTGTAGCAAGATCCCACTGTATTTATGTGAATTTCAATAGTTTCATGTTTATTATTTAGCATGCATGAAAAAAGACAAAGTGAGAGTATGAGAGTACAATAAATGATGTACAGTACTGTTTAGTGACGGGTGGATTGGTGAAAGACGAGTGATGCTGAGTGTGCAGTCAAGTGTCGTCGCTGATGATTCGTCGCTCATTGTTCGTACAGTAAAAGGGGGATGAAGGTGGTGGTTGTGGTGCTGATGATCACACTTGTTCTTTACCCACGTCATCCTCCTCCTCCTCCTCCTCCTCCTTCTTCAAACTCACAAATTGCCCTTTTATCTACTGTGATCGATTATCATATACTGTACATCATCATCCGAATTTGCCGCTTCATTAGCTGCATTATTGCAAACAAAAAACACCCGATTCTTCCGCTCACGCCCCCTTTTCAATGTACAATATACGTATCTGATGAGATCGTCTCGACATCATCCAGTGATTTCCTTGGATTGGTGCCCCAGTTCATTAGTCGTCATTACACTCTTTCAGCCAGGACCGTATTGATGTGCATACAGACGAGTCTATTGCGAGCATTATCCTCTTCTCTGTTGTTGTATTATTGCACTAGCTGTACTGTACTGTATTCGTGTATTATTGTATCCCTGCTTGACTATTATTGCAGGACCAAGCGCGAGAGATAGGCGTGGATCGATTTGAGGGTTGCGAGTCACTGTAGCTCATCCTCGTCGTCATTCATTTCAGTTCGCACTGATCATGTCAGTGGCTGAATATTCGCTGTATGAATAATATGTACAACGTAGTCTGCGTGCACTACTGTAGCACATCAGTTAGCGTACATAGTTCTGTACAGTGAATATGTAAAGGCTTCTTTCTATGTTTGATCTCGATCAGATTGTCTTGCATTAATCGATTTAGGCATTGCAGCAACCATAGCGCACGTATAGTTGCTTATGTGTTGTGTACTGTGCAGTATACCGTCGTGTCTATACGGTATACAGCACATATATACAGTGTACTGCTGTAGACTGGACAAACAGTATAATGCAATTCCTGTCTATACAGTAGAGACCATCAGCTGCTGAATGCAGCAGTCTATATAGTGAAACAATGGATTTTCCCCAAGAAGGATGTCGCGTCATCAATGCTGAATTGCTCTGATGCTGTGAAATCGCAGTACAGTACAGTACAGTACAGTATTGTATCAGCAGCAGCAGTGCTACTTTTGGTGAATTATTCGGACGTCAAGGCCGCCGGCGTTGATGCTGTTTCTTCATACGAGCACATGCGGCTGCGGCTGCTGGGAAATGGGTTGATTTTATATTTTCAAACAAACAAACGAAATGGGAGGAGCAATAAGTGGAACACAATATGCGAGATACCATCATCATCATCGTCAGTCATTGAATTTGTGGCATCAGTTCTCATCCTGTTTCGGGGATTTCTCTCTCGCCCATCATCTCCGAGACGTTTTCATCATCAGAAGCCGATTTATCCGAATTTACTGTACTGTACTGCGTGCGAGGTCTGCATGGGTGCATATAATATTCTACGTAAGGTGGAATCAATAAATTTGTTGCCTATATAGGAAATAATTGTTTTAAAAGACACCTTGGTGAAGAGAGTGCTGGAATCCTCTAGCTCACAGCATGAAGTATACTGTACAGCATATTTGTGTACAGCAGTATGTTAATAATACGCTGCATGGAATCAAGCAATGGGCGCATGTGATGTTCGAGCATTCATTCATTCATTCATTCCTGGTACTGTACAGCATATGTAATGTACTGTACAGTACACAGATTCAGGACTTTTCCATTCCTTTAGCGATGTATAGCAGCGAGACCTAGTCTTTTATTTTGTGGACGTGATGAATTTCATCTGAGCGACCCCTGTACAGTGCAGAGTATGCACGAACTGACGCGTCGTCATCATCATACCCTATATGGATATATGCGATGCTCCAGGGGTCAATTCTTTCTTTCTTCCAACGTACGGTATATGTTGGAGTCATCTACATCAGTATCGTCGATGTACAGTAACTGGTGGGTACAATTATAGTGAATGCATTTTGATGAACTGCAAATACAAATTCAGTATCTCTATTCATTATTACAGAGCACTATATACGATGCCGTATGCTGGACAGGAGATCAAAAGTCGGCAAAGTCTGCCGCATACTCCGGATAGGCCGCAATCGTGACCGGCGTCTCGTCGTAGCGCTCGAAGTAGCGCGAGTCGTCCGGGCCCGACAGCACGGGCTCCAGGGGCGCCGCCATGTTGCCCTCGTTGAGCAGGATCCAGTTGAAGCCGTAGAGCCACTCGTGCATCTTGACGTCCCTGGCGCCGTGTTGCAGGCAACCGAGTCTCTTGTCCACCTGTGTCGATGAAAGTGCATCAAGTACTGTACTGTACCCTACTCTTAATAATTACAGTATACGTATACCTTGACTTGCAGAAAGTTGGACACAATGTTGACGTAGGTGTCCGACAGGCCCGGCGGGAACCGGAAATTGCCGGACGCGATCTTTTCGTACATGACGACGGTCCTGGAGTCGTAGAAGGGCGAGCGACCGACGCAGAGCTCGTACAACATGATGCCGACCGTCCACCAGTCGACAGAGAGTCCATAACCGAATCCCTATATTTATTATCATCATCATCATCATCATCATACTCATTACATATTGAGAATGATGATGAAGATGATGCATTATTAATGTAGCACCTGAATTAGCTCCGGTGCCAGATACTCGGGTGTGCCACACAGGGTCCACGCCCGCTTTCCCGGCTCCAGACGCTTGGCAAATCCAAAGTCCGTCATCTTGAGGTAGCCGCGCAGGGTGACGAGCACATTCTCGGGCTTGAGGTCCCGATACACGATGGAGTTGGCGTGCAGGTACTCCATGGCCAAGAGGATCTGGCCAATGTAGAACTTGGCGTGGGCCTCGGAGAACTTGCCGTGCTTGGCAGCCAGGCCAAAGAGGTCGCCGCCGTTGACGAACGTCAGCACCAGGTACAGGTTGCTGTTGTCCTTGAAGCTGTCGTGGAGGCGGACGAGGAAGTGGTTGTCGACAGCGTGCAGGAGTCGCTTTTCATCCAGTGTGTGACCCACCTGCAAATGCGTAATGTTCGTTATGTACTTTACGCGTCTAAACTTCAACTATTGTATAACGATGCAGTACATTTGACATTTGGCAACTATAGAGTGCTGTATCATTATTAGATCACTGCTGACTGCTTGGCTCGACTATACAGTATACTGCTTATATTTCATCTTTGCAGCTGTTGAATTGGATTGACGAGAAGAAAAACAAAAACAAACAAAACAAGTGGGAACATATATTGCTGCATATTATTTATTTCTGTAAATCACGGGGAATCTCTCGCTACCTGGCGACTCGACACGACCTTGGCCTTGCGCAGGATCTTGACGGCAAAGGGCTGGTTGTCGGCCCGTCGCCGGGCCAGCACCACGCGGCCAAACGAGCCCGTGCCGATGGTGCGGATGAGAAGGTAGTCGGACAAGTGCCCGCGATGCTGCTTGCCGATGAAGCCCGCCGCCGTCGGGTTGTCGAACCGACGGTTGAAGGCCTCCTTCTTGCGACTCAGGATGGCCTCGAAGTACTCGTGCGTCTTTTCGTACGTTTGGCGATGCTTCACGAGTCTATATACAGTATACCGTACAGTATAGGCAATAAATCATCAAGGATTGCGTATACAGTACATGTACGGTACGAATAGTGAGTTCGAATCGAATTTTGCTGTCCCTCTCGTTCTTACCGCATATTATATAGTCGTCAGAAAAATTAAATTACATTAACGTGAAGAAGGAGTGTCGTCAATATTATTGATCCCGCTTAATTAATTATGATACTAGTACTGTCTCTGCTCTGCATCAGCAAGTGCATTTGATGTATGTACGAGAGAACACGTTGATGTGACCCCTTTCTGTATTCTTCTTCTTCTTCCTCTTCGCATTTTAGAGAATGTAAATACGGTATATAGATATGCATGGACGAACGTCTCCCATTTTGTCACGTACCTCGCCGGACTGTTGGACTTTTCCCTGTAACCCTGTGTCAGGAAGGCACTCATGCCAGTCTTGAAATTTTGCACGATCATCTCGTGGATGGGCATGCTGAGGATGGGATGACTGCTGCTGCTGCTGCCGCCGCCCTTATTGTTGGTGTCACTCTTGCTGATGCTGGCGTCGTGCTGATGCTGCTTCTTCCTCTTCTTCTCCTCATCATGATCATCCTCGTCGTGTCCGTCCTTTTTCCTCTCCGCCATGCTGCTGTTATTCGCCACTTGTCTGTTGTTGTGATGCTTCTGCTGTTTCTCCCTGTGTTTCTGCTTCTGTTCGACGATGGGCTTGTCGGGACGTAGACCAGGCGCCGTGTGCACGACGACGACGGCGTCGGCGGCAGTTGCCCGCTCCTTACCAGCACCGCTACTATTACTATTAGCAGCAGTAGAAGCATTGGCCCGATACCGATCCTTGCTGCCAGAGCTGTTGTTGACGCTGGTCGAGCGCTTCACTCGCTGCTGCTGTTGGACCGCCATTTCTTCCTCTTGCTCCCCTTCCTCCTGTCTAATTCCACCTGCCAACAGGAAATGACATTAATTGGTTCGTATCATTTGCACCTTAACCTTTTCTTATTTTTTTCTTTTCCTCGAGAAACCCGTCATCATGGTTTTTTCCATTTAGAAATCAGAGGCGATAGAAACTCAGTTGGCCGGAGCCTCATCTTGGAGCTTCGGATGATCTTGAATTAAAAAGGGAAATGCTTCAAGTACAATGATGATCGCGAGCTCACGGGTGGATGATTCCTTGGCTTGCCGTCTGTGGACTTATTCACACGGGTACTGCTGTGCTGGTATGGCTCGAGTTCTCATATACAATACGTGTATATATATATATATCTATAAGTGAAAATGGCATTCAGTCCCTGCAATTTTCCATACTTGAAACACAGGAGGTCCCTTTACGTGTGCATGGAAGATTGCTGGTCGCCGGTGTCGAGTGAAGAGTAAAAGAATATTCACTGTAATACTGTATGCTGTATATTTGAGTCTGCATGTATATACGGTATACTACTGTTCAGTACTGTGTATGCATGCAGGATTGCTGGCTATCGTGATTCGCATCGTATATGAATTTCAGTATGAACTCGTAATGTTGTTGCTGCCGGGAGCCAAACGGTTAGATTACATAGCACCCCTCTCCCCGTTTCTCTTCTGCCTTTTGAATTTTGCAATTGCAGAATCCTGGTGGAGGGGCACAACGGCGAGCAAAGGACCACCTCGCAGCCTTTTGATCATGGATGCAATGGGACGCGTAGGTACGGTAGAGTATATCTATAGAGAAGTGACACCTATACGGTGCATGTGTATGAAATCAAGAAGGCAGGGTTTTGAAAACTCGGGGCTGAAGTGCAGATGTCGCACCTGGTGTCAGCCGGTGAGCAGACGACGAAGACGACGAGCCAGCCGCCTGCCCATGATGCTTGTGCTGGTGGTGATGCTTCCTCCCGAGCCTGTGTTGCTCGTCAGCGGGCTGGACGTGCAAGTTGAGGTTGCCGACGCGGTGACTCAGATCCGCGTTTTGTCCGACAGGGTTTCCGTCGACATCAGGAGCACTGTAGTGTTGCTCCTCTATAGTGTCCTTGCGTCGACGATGATGACGATCTTTGTGCTCTTGCTGCTGCTTTTTCTCGTGCGATGTCGTCTCAGCGTCGCTTTCATCGACTTCGTCCATCAAGCAAGCAATCGGCCGTGTTATTGTCGATGAATGTGACTTTATTCGTGTAAAAAAAAAAATGAAGCGAATAGGCAGTGATCGACGACAATGACGGGCGGTTAATTACATTGCTGCATTCTTGTGAGGATGAAAAGACAAGAGAGATAGAGAGAGAAAGAGAAATGCTATGAAGGTTTCCCCCTTCCCTCTTTGCCAGTTTCTCATCCGCGGTGTCGTTGACTCGATTTCTGAATGGTACTGGACACCCACGCACATATTTGCCGTAACGACGTGATTCACTATAGGCCATCATGTGTGCCGACTACTCGTCTCCATCTGAGACAACAGCACCCCGTGTTCGTGGCCCTTTCATGCCTGCTGATTTGCGTTCATGTCTGTGATTTGTTGTGTTTCTCTTCCTTGTCGAAAAGGTAAAAGAAAGAAAGACAAAAAAAAAATAAGAAACGGTACCTGCATGCATACGAGCATCACGTGAAGATTTAGTATAATAGTGCGTGTGAATGGCAGTGCTCGCGTACTCGGACTCGGGAAAGCATTGCAGCGCGTCGGTTGACTTATTATTGACGTCGCGACGTCGTCATCGCTCATCGACGGTGCTCCTGGTGTGTAGTGCTGCTGCTGGCTTCCCATGTGCTGGTCCTGTTTCATCGACGTCGTGCTTGTGAAAGAGAATAAGACGGTGAGTGATGGATCGATTTGGGGGAGGGGGAGGGGGTGTGTCAGTCATGTCTTTATATATGTAGTGTCGGTTCTATACACATGCTATGATGTTCTCGTCCAATCCGTGCTATGCAGCAGCATCAGGAAGACGACTTTGGAATAAGATGCGACGATGCCGTGAAGACGCGGCGGGAACAGCAGCGCTAGGAAAAACGAGAAAGACGACGGCGACGACCAACACCTTGTTCAACACCCGCAACAACAACAACAACAACAGCAGCAACAACTATGTCCTCCTCGTCCTGTCGTGCTTTATTACCTACTCGATATTGTGCCTTCTGGTGTTGGTGCACTCGCCGTCAGGCATGTGTGCTGAGGCCAGTAGCAGCAGCAGTAGCAGCAGCACCAACAGTCGCCAGGCCAAGAAGCTCAATCTGGACGTGAGTCTCTTTGGCATCCGACGCTCCATCGTGGGTGAGTTGCATTTCTCATTGTTGTTGACTGGGCTATACATACTGTACGTATAGCTATGGTGAATAAGTAAGGAGTCTCCTTTCATCATCATCCTCGTCCTGCTTCATTCATTCATTCATTCATTCATTCATTTATTGAATCAATTCGAATTCCATCCTTGTATGTGATGTGTGCAGTGAACAACAGCCTAATGGAAAAGCACATCCTGAACGTGATCCACAAGACGCATCCGGACCACGTCGTGTCCTCCGCCAACGACGAGAATAACATCGACAATGTTAAGAAGCCCGGAGACGGTGACGAAAAGTCGACGACGGCGGCCGAGGAGGCGTCAGAACTCGTCCTGCTGGACAAGCCACTCACTTTCCGCGGGCCACGCGGCATCTGGTCCTTTCTCAACCCCCTCAACGTCTTCCAGTCTGGTGAGAATCTGTCTGTCTGTCTATCTATCGTCATCACCTTCTTCCTCTTCCAGCACTTTACATTTCTTTTTGCGCCGCGAATTATAAGAAACAGACGAACCTGAATCATATTGTAACAACAACAACAACAACAACAACAAGACAATGTAGTCGACCATCAGACGATTACATGTGCATCAGTAATATTGCTTCTTTTTGCAAGTAAATAAGCGAGCAATCTCTCTACACGATGTTGTATACTGCATCGCGGTAACACTGGAATAAGAGTGAATAAAGCGGAGACAGGTATACTGTATAGGCAGGAAAAGAGAGGGAGCACTCCCATAGATGGCTCTGCTGTAGTTATCCATACAAGTACAATACAGTACTGCACTGTACTTGAGTGTACGGTATAATTTATCATTAGGCCGAATTCATACCGCAATACTGTATATAGTAAATTTGCTTTGTTCTGCATGTGTATGCGGTACAATAATGCAGGCAACTCTTGTTGTTCCCCCTTATAGCCGATCGTTTGATTACGTCGTTGCACTGCACACGCGTTGAAGACGGCGGAATAAAAAAAAATAAAAAATATATAAATCCATACACACAGCAGGGGGAGTAAATTCGAGGTAAATCCATCATCATCGTGGAATGATGACGATGCACGTTGAATGATCCATTGATTTTTTACACATTGGCGATGCAATGAGTGAGACGATGTACTGATGTACATTACTGCGATGTGATGCTGTGACGGGGACTGAAATGACGACGCGAACGCTGATGGTTATTTGGACAAAAGATGAGCAGCATTACACTACAGTACAGTACTGTACTGTACTGTACTTTATTCCCAATTCTGTTGTACTTGCTTTGCTGCACATCATCCGAGTCTCTCTGGTAACACGGGTTCCATCAGAGTGCATTCGAAGAAAAAAAAAAGTCCCTGATGCTGCTTATCGCAGCTGATACTGCATGTTGAATGCGGAAGGAAGCGTTTTGCTCTGTTGCTGGATTATTATGCTGAGTATACAGTACAGTACAGTACTGTACTTGCGAGGTGAGGGTGCTGTTTCACTTGTGATGGCTTATACAGTATACGCACAGTACTGTACACGGCATCTATATACCCTTTGCAGAGTTGTGCGTGCGTGTTACTTTATTTTTGGCAACACACGAATTTGCGTGGGGTGCATTTGCGCAGGTGGCTTTTGCTATTTATTTCCGCCGACGATTCGCCGCACTTGTTTTCCACCCTCCCTCCCTTCCTTCCTTCCTCTCTTATTGTGGCCCATTGATTCATTCCCAATCAACCAATTCATGCCCGTTTATTCACTCTCTCAAGTAAAGTACAGCACAATAGCACGATTATCGTGAAAAATGGCTCGCTCAATCATCTTTTGCTTTCATTTTCGTCGACAATACGGTTTAAGAAAAAAAAAAAAAAGGAAGACGAGGACGAAGAAGAAGAAGAAGAAGAGAGTATTTCTTTATTGGAGGAGGAAAAGCAAGAAATAAAAATAAAATAAAAAAGTAAAAGGAAACGTCCACGTCTTGGTGTTTATTGGAGTTGCGCAAAAAGTGATTGAGGGAAACTTTTCCCGAGTTCCCTAATAGTCTTATTCGTCGTCCTCCCGTTTCCCGATGGGAACCAGTAATAAGTTGCACACAGGTTGTGCAACGAATATAACGACGACTTCCTGGACGGAACCGTTTTCCTTTTCCCCCCTTTCTTATTATTGACTCTGAAGGCTGCACTGCACTGTACTGTACTGAACTGAACTGTACTGTACTGTACTGTACGATACTTGGACTTGCAGCACTTTGCTTTACTCAACACTCCATTTCTTACGACTGCTTTTGTCAAGATTTGACGTATACCAACCTATATAGAAATCGAGATTGGGGTTTCCTCAAGAGTCGTGCCCAACTTCATTGATACGACAATGTGGAACTTCTCCTACACTATAATGTAGACTGGACGTGTCGGCCGGGTCCAGTGTACCATCAGGTTGCTCTTGTCTTGTGTAATTGTCGACTGATTTGTATCCAGCATAACTTGTTGATAGAAACAAACCGGATCTTTCCTTGCTGGACTCGGGCCTCATTGACACGACACATGTCACTCCAACTGCTGGGGGGGGGGGGGCTTAATGCGGTCAAGCCATTTCCGCTAATTTCGTTCTCAAGTTCTCTCCGTCTGCTTTTGTTTCATGACAGCTTTTAATCTTCTCAGTTTAGATGTTATTTCACCCCCACTCCTGAATACTGTACATAACCTTATACAATTGTCCTTCATGTTCTTCGTTCTGTTTATACAGACACGACACGGGTTGCTTAAAAGTGCAGAGTGAAATAAGAATTTTCTGCATGAAAAGTGCTGATTCCAACCAAACACCGACCCACCCTCTGTGGCATCCTTCTTGGGCTCCTGTCTTGTTCAACACTTATTTCAACTTCTCTTCTAATATGAAATACTGTACTGTATGTAGGATTTCAGGCCCAGTAAAAGTGTTGGGTAAAACATGTTTGATTTTCATGGACATTTTCAAGGCTCTAGGACCAATTAAAATAATACCCGTGCTTTTTAAAAATAAAAAAAGGGGGGGGGGGTAATAGGCTTTGGTTGACAATAAACTTTGCAACTTTGCTCAGTAATGGATCAAGTTTATAAACCAAGACCCCCCACTGTTACAAGTAATGTACGGTACATATGCTTGTACAGTACGTATGTCCTGTACGTATGAATAAAATACTTTCCCTTCCCTCAGACTATACAGTAGTCTTCTTTTGCCTTTTTTGTCGTTGTTTTGTTTTTGTTTAAATGCCGTACATGTTTTGTTTTTTGATCATACAGTATTTACCGCTTGGCAAAAGATGAAACAAAGATGGAGGGGCAACGAGGAATATATAGACGTTATTACAAGCAACGACGAGAGTCGAATCGCGTTGTTTGTTGCTATGCTGTTTGTTGCTGGTTTGCGTTTATTCGGGCGAGACGAAGACAGACAGACAGATGACTGCACGCAAAGAACACGGGGATGAAATAATTTAATTCATTTCGTTTTTTTACAAGTCGTGGAGAGAGAGAGAGAGAGAGTATATATGAGTGAGCCAATGATCACAGAGAGATGGGAGGGGAGAGGTTCTTATACTTACTTATTTAGAATATAAGTGGGAGGAGATGCACGAATAATGTGGGAATGTACCGATGGAAGCAGAAGAATTGGACACACTGACTGACTTTGAGTGCGGGCTGCAAGTGCAGCCATGCTTGTCCGCAAGAATATAGCTCTATACACTACAGCATAAATGCATTGTCTCTACACTGCTGCCTGTATTATTATATTACTGGTTAAATGGTGGAGAAGAAGAAGAAGGAGTAGAATAAGTTGACGATAACAATGTTGGCATGGAGAATAAAAAGAAGCAAGAAAGGAAAAGAAAAGAAAGAGGATTGAGGAGGAGATGAAGAAGAAGAAGAAAAATAAAAAAGTCGAGAGGAAAAAAGGAAAAGCGGGATTTGTTTCAAGGAACGAGGGTTTTGTGCCATGATTGCGGCGACAATGACGACGAGAGAAAGCTGGGTGCGTACGCGTGAAGCGTGTCATCGTGTCGGAGGCAATTTCCCCCCAAAAAAGAGAAAACCGAGATGAGGACGACGAGAGCCTATATATATAATGTACACAGTATAGCTGCGGAACTCTGGCACGCCACGCACGCACGCACGGACACACGGGCACGCCGGCCCAATAAAAAAAAGACAAGAATATAAGTAGGATGATGGAAACACGTAAGTGAGCAGCAGGTGTTGGTCCCCCCCCCATATACCACCACACCAGACTTGACCTCTCTTTTTCTACCCTGATGCTGCTGCTGCTGAACTTGGCCGCATCCCATCCATCCATCCATCCATCCATGCGTGCGTGCGTGCATCGCGCACGTAAAAAAGGATGAACGGCTGGTCTTTCTTCATCCCATTTCTTGTCCCAACATGTGTGTTGTGTGGTGGTGGTTTTCATCATTGTCGTCTTTCATCGTCGTCTGGGGGGGTCGCGCTTTTCCTGGGTGTTTCATTTCCTATAAACCCTTTGTTGGATACCGGCCAGACAGTCGTCGTCGTGGCCCGAATTTAGAGAAAATCCAAGTCATATAGACTCTCGTCGTTGCTGGTGTGTTGGACCGCGAGAGAAACAGAGGGGGGTTGGGGGAATATACAGAGGATGATGTGTTTCTGGTGCTGCTGCTGCTGTTGGAGACAGAGGACGGAAAGAAAGAGATGCATTTCTCCTCCTCCTCCTCCTCCTCCTGTTGATCCTCTTCTCGTCTTGGCGGCAAAAAAAAAAAAAGCAGGATGTTGGCCGTGGCGAATGCATGAAGCCGGGCAATTGGTGCAAGTCCTGCGGCCATCGATCGGCTTTCAGTCAGCCGGCATCTCACATGCTTGGCATTACGAAGAAGAAGAAGAAGAAGGAGAAGAATGGACGAATAAAGGGAGAGTGAGAGAGAACGAGACACTCTGACTGAGCACAAGCCCTACCACCACCACCACCATCACTTTCTCCTGCCAACCGTGAATGCGGCACTGACACTGTACAGTATTACCACCAGTATAGCAGGTGCTAGAGAACATACATATACTGTACTGTGCAGTACTGTAGTACAGTAGCAGCACTTAGTGGAAGAGCAAAGCCTTGATGCTGATGATGAATTGATGATGGGCAAGGAGAAATAAGAATGAATGCCAGCTGGAATGATTCTCTCCCTTGGCGCACGTTGTTGGGCCAGCCGGATTATGACAAAGAATTTGAAATAAATGCGGGAAACAGCCACTCAGCCTTTAGGAGGCCGGATCCTGCTTATTGGAGTCCCGTAGCAATATACAGTACTTCACACACCAACCAAACAAACAGAAGAACCAGCCAACAATTCCAAATCAGAGAATATACCCAACTCAAATCAAGATACAAGCAATCCAACACACAAAAGGCAATCATTCCCCATAGCAACGTCTCCCAATAAACACAGCTCACACTCAAATGACGCTTTGCGTGCCCACTGAATCCTTTGGTGGTGGTTGATTGCTATCACGTCACCTGGTTTACTGCATTTGTGGCAAACCGGGTGCATGATCCACATCTGTCAATCTGTGCACAAATTTGTTGAGATGCTGGCGTGTCCAAGCAAGGATGCCATGCTAAGGTCACGCCATGTTGCCCCATGCTGCAACCCCACATACATCATATACAGCGGTCCCATATACGAGGGTTATAGAAAAATTTCTTGGAATGGAAATGAAAATGGCGTCTAATCAAGCTGAAAAAAACATGTATTCTTTAGGGAAAACATATTCTTTGGCACAAAAAAAAATCAGCCCTGTTCCAAAAATTTTGTTTAATGTTTTGCACAATTCACCCTGGCAGAGTTTTGCTATCCACTCAATAGATGAGGCGCCCTTCCTACATTTTTTCTTTTCTTGCCCAGGTTTTCCCTCATAATTTTTGAAATCATGGTGGCATTAATTCCAAGGGTTGCCTCCAGGTCTTCCTAGGTAATTCCGCCATTTTCATCGACAGCCGCCACATTGGCGGCCGTGAAGGCGGCTGAATATGTTTTCCCTAAAGAATATGTTTTCCCTACAGAATAAACTTTTTTCAGCTCGATGAGACGCCATTTTCATTTCCATTCCGAGAACTTTTGTTAGAACCCTGGTATTCAGCATCACTCAAACTCCTCCACTTACTGCACCGCAGCGCATGGCGTTCCCTCTCGGGAGTAGTTCCGGGTTGTCGTAGAAAGTGAAGGAACTTTGTGCCGGGCAGAGCAGAACACAGTGCATCCATACACAGCAGCAGGAGGTGGTCCATTCTCGATGGGAGTCGTGCTGTACAGCAGTATTGCGGTAATACCAGAGGCAGAACGAACGAACGAGCGAGCGAGTGAGTGAGTGAGTGAGTGAGTGAGTGAGTGAGTGAGGGAAGGAACTGCTTTGGGCTTCAGTCGTCGACTGGCGTTGTTGAGGATCGGACCAATGCAAAAAGAGGAATTAATCCCTGCCTTATGTGTGTGTGTGTGCCAGTTGATTAGTGTGTCGTTGCGACAGCATTTCTTCATTGCGCCTTACGCCTGCGTGTGCGCGCAAAAAAAAAACCCTTCCTCTGCATCTCAACAAGTGACAAGTCTCTCCCTCCCCCTTTTTCTATTTTGATGCACACCAATTCTTTGGAATGACGTTTTCTGCATCCATTTCTCAAGTGCTGTTTGTGTGCCGGTGTGTGTGTGTGTGTGTGTGTGTGACTAAGTCTCGTGACAGAAAGAGAGAGAGAGAGAGAAGAGGACGTATAAGGCAGAAAAAATTATGTAGTATGTTGACTGGTGGCCGGGGAACAAATAAGAACCATCAAGTAGACTCTAATATACTCTGTACAGTAATGTATACTGTACTGTATATAGGTTACAGATGACTGAACCATCCCTCTATACAGTACAAGAAATAATACTTCTTTATACTGCATGTAGATCATCCACACACACACACACACTCACACTTTATTACCTGTAATCACCATCATTGAAAGCGAGAATTAAAAAAGAAAGAAAAAAGAACAGCACACAAAAGAATGTGAAATTCATCCAACGACGTGCATTTTGATGCCTGACTGAATTTTCCTCGAGGACTTGGGACTTGAAACAGACACTTGAATTCTTCTTTTTTTTCTTTCTTTCTTTTTCCTTCGTTCTTGTTGAAAGAAGAAGAAAAAGAAAAAGAAAAATAAAAAAACAGGGAGAGAGAGTATATACTCGACGCATTGTTTCACCTGCTTTCATTCCCGAAAGGAAAACGAGGACAAGGGGGAGGAGGAGGAGGAGGGGGAGGGGGTATTTGGGAAATCAGGAGACAATAGAAACCGAATTGTTGGCGAATGTCGTAGAAAGAAAGAAAGAAACGAGAGAGTGATGAGGGAAATGCTGCCAAGGCCACCGCAACGTTGTGACGGTCTTCGTTCGTTTCAGCTCTCGCTCAGGGTAATGGCGTCATTATTATTATTATTTGACCCAAAAACCAATTGAACCAGTCCCCCATTTGTTCCGGGCTGTATATATCCAATATTGTATGTATCCAGTATAAAGTAAAGTAAACCACGGTGCAGTGCTGCATTGGAATTCCCACCAAGATTTCTCCTTCTAATGATTGAGCAAACGCGAAAAGCGCTGTACATGTACTGTACATCAGTCTCTCTCTCTCTACTGCTGCATCCATGTTGAGGCTCGGGAAATGAAGGAGCATGAACGCCTTTTCCGCGTATTCCGTCATCCGCGATTATTGGAGCGAGCCTGCGGGAGCAGCAGCAGCTGCAGCAGAGCGAGAAGGAAACACTTGTTTGATCGGAAAAGCGAATAATAATAATAATAATAATTCATTTAGTTTCGCAATGTCGTTCCTCTCTGTGTGTGTGTGTCGGACGGGATAGAATGGGATGATGAGATTGCTTTGGGAATTTTTTCTTTCTCTCTTCAATTTCCCACCTCGTTTTTTCGCTTCCAGCAGCAGCAGCAGTAGAGAGGGTTAATATACCTCTTGGTGTATGTATATGCTGCTGCACCACAAGCGAGGAGACAGAAGAGAGAAAGAAACCATTAGGAGAGACCATCAATCAAGCAGGTTTATGCTGCTGCTGATGATGAGGAAGTCGGAAGTATTTCCCTCTCGATATATATACATTTTTTGTTCTTTTCATTTTGAAGCCGGCGTTTCCTCTCGGAAGTGGGCAGGCAAGAGTGAGTGAGTGAGTGAGTGAGCGAGTGAACCTGGTATTCAGCAGCTGTCGACCGGACAGACGAACGTGAAAGTGTAGTAGTCGAGTCGAGTTGTCTGTCAGTCAGTCAGTCAGTCAGTCTCTCTCTCTCTCTCTCTCGCTCATGTGATGTACAGTAGAGTGTATTGTCCATATATGCTGTGCAAGAACTCTCTCAAAGCAGGACTCCTTCCTTCCCTCCCGGAACTCCCCTTTTGTCCTCCTGTGTGTGTGTGTGTGTGTGTGTGTGTGTGTAGCAATTGCCTGTTGTACTCGAGAACGAGAGAAGGATGCTGGCGTGTTGCGTGGAGAAGAGCATCATCAGCTGACGACGATCGAGAGAATGAATGAATGAATGACGGACGGGCCTCGTGAAATGCCCTTGCTCATTTTCAAGTTCAAATGATGCGGACATTCAACAAATGGAGAACCCACTTGATTTGAGACTATTTACTGTACAGTACAGTACTGTATTTATCAGCTTGCTTGATGTACATGGACACACCCCGACACTCATTAACTCACTCACTCTCTTGCGTATTCAGGATATCCCGTACACATCGTGCCTCACCTATATATACTGTACGAAGATATTGTCTTGTCGAGTTTCGAATTTGGATGATTCGGGAATTCAGAATGAGGCTTTAAATATTTTGATGAGACACTACTGTACTGTACTTTTGAATTCCATTGAAAAACCTCTCACCAGAATGCTGAAGAGAGTACAGTACAGTGCAGTATTGTATATGTTTCCCGTCCCGTGTGTGTGTGTGTGTGTGTGTGTGTGTGTGTTTTGGGAATTGGACGAAAGGGGCATCCTGGCCTGGGTGGAGGAAAGAGGCAAGAGAGAGAGAGAGAGAAATACTGTATTAGGATATCTAGATGATGGTTGCATAGCTTTCATACGTTCATACAGTGAATGAATGAATGAATGCAATTATGAAGCAGTATCATTTGCACGCCTATGATGAAAGAGAACCGCCCTCCTGTTGTCCACAGCTATGAGGCGAAACGAGATTATTATTATTATAATTATTTTTTTTTATCAATCTCCTATTGTCAGCAGAGCGTTTTCTTGCCTTTTCTTATTTTGCTTTCAACTTTTTTTTTCACATTATTGAGGCAGTAATACAGAACTGTAATGGAATTTTACATTGTATAGGGATCAGGATGACCGGAAATGCAATACAATGCTGTACTCTATACATACAACAACGGTGTATGTTTAAAAAGGAACAATGTGACACGAGAATTTTTCTTTCAGAGCAGCAGTAAAAGTTACAACTCCCAACTTTCTTCCTCTTCCTTTTTTTTCTTTCTTCTTCCTCTGCCTCAGTCATCAGTCGACTGCCTATACCCAGTGCAGTGCAGTGCAGGGCTGTACAATACAGTACACACAAGAGGCAGCGCGAGGAAAGGAGCTACTCTACAAGCAGTTATACATTACTCTACTGTACAGCAGTACTACTAAATGCCCTGCCTTATTGTTCGTTTTACTCCATTATTATTTTTTCCTTCAAAAAGTACGTACGTTGCGTATTTATATGTGCTGTTTTGTGTATAGAGTAAAAATAAATGAAGCAATGCAGCCATGATCGTGCGAATGTGTGAAAGCCAGTCGCGGGAACGAGGAAGTGCAATTTTGCAATTCAAGGGCTAGGGCGGCGCAATAAGGCTTGCTTATATTGCTGCTGGTTGATTGCACGCATGCAGCAGCAGCAGTCGGGCGTCGACGATCGCGCGCGTGCTGCACGTGTTTGTTTGTTTGTTTGTTTGTTTCTTTGCTGGTTGGTTGGTTGGTTTGTGCAAATCCCGCGCGAGGTGTTGCATCACCACCATCGCCATCGTTGTCGGCATCATTTCAAGTTCTCTTTACTACTGTATTATTATTATTATTATTATTATTATTTTCTTCTTTCCTTCCTTTTCTTGTGCATATCCCTATAGTCAGTCCTTCGTCGTCGTCATTCATTGACTGCTGCCTGCTGCTGAATTGCCAACTCATTCCGACAATAAAGAACGTGTTCTTGTTGGTTACACAATATGTAATGACGAAATCAAATCCCTCCGCCTATATCTGCAAGTCGACCGCACAACGATCTTGAAAGAGCACAGGTCAAGGTAGCAAACAAGCAAGATAATGATGTCAAGTGTAATTTCTTTACAGTACAGTACTGCATTACCTATATACTGAATACAGACAAGTGTGTGTTGGTCTGGTCAAGCGATCATGTGTCAAGAAGGCTTTTGCTTCGTGTTTTCCTCTCTCTCTCTCTCTCTCTCTCTCTCTTATCACTGATGCGCTCAGACGATAATCCAAGCGTGTGGAGTGGAGTGGAGTGGAGTGCAGTGCAGTACAGGTACACGCATCAGACTTGTTTGATGATGATGATGCTGCACAGTACGAGCACGAGTACGGTATTGTACTGTACTCTACTGTACTACAGTGCTGCTGTACACTTGACGCAATCTTATATTTTTATTGTTCTTATTGTTATACACTATTGTACTGTACTGTACTTTACTGTACTTGGAGAAGCCAGCAGTTGAATAAGAGAAAAAAAAACTCACTGTGACTCTGTACGACGTGACTGCACTCGCGTTCAGGTCCCTTATTGTCGTTGTCGACGTCGTCGTCGTCGTCGTCCATGATCTTTATGCTTGGCTGCTGCTGCTGCTGCTGGCCGGGTTTCTTTGATCCTTGCTTGCTGGCCAAACGAGCTAAATTTGCATTTATTGCGAGTCCGAGAGAAAGAAGGAAAGAGTCGAGTATTGCACAAGACTTTCACTTTCCCTTTCCCCCCCCCCCCCCCCATCCTTGATATGCCCTTTCTGCTCGTGATTTGAATCCGTATTCAACCTCTCTCTCTCTATATATATATATACTGTACAGTACTCGTATGTACTGGAGCACATATGATGTGTTGAATATATTACACGCTTCAACATTATGAAGGGGTGCATGCTGGGCTGGGTATACTACAGTACTGTGCATACGTCATCTGTACACACGTGGTATAGGACCGATAGGGCATACAGTAGTAGCAGAGTGTGGGAAGAGTGAGAGAGAAAGGGAGGAAGAAATAGAGAGATGAGGGGACGAGGGTTCGTGGTCGGTATTATAGTTGAAAGAAAAAGTGGCGTACGCGGTCAACTGTAATGCATATACGCAAGCGCATGACGCAATTTCCTGGAACACGTTTTCCTCCGTTGATCCGGGAAAGGAAGGGGGGGGGGGGGGGGAGTATGAGCTGTAAGGCAGCATATTTTCTAGAAAGAGACAGAGAGAACGAAAGGAAAAAAGAAAAAGTCAACAATCTATGCTGCATTTTTCGCATACTGTATTTGTTTCACACACAGTGCTTCCTGTACTGATGAGTATGTGTGTGTGTGTGTCTGTCCGTCCATTTCTATTGGGTGTGGCTGTTTTCTTTCATTGCCTAGTCTGTTTGCTCGTCGTTTCCTTGTGTGCTGTGTATATACAGTACAGTATATCCCTATAGTGCCACGGTTGCATATACGTAATTATACTGTACAGCACGGTTGAGTTTTGCTTGAAATCGAAAAATGTGTTGTATCGATAATAATGAGTACTCTACACTAGCTGTACTGTACTGCAAGTGGCGTATGCTGTGCGACGTATACACTACACACACACACACACTGCAGTACAGTACAGTACAGTATTACCGTATTCTTCCTCTTTCCTGATCGTGCACGTCGTGATGATGGCGACAGCGATGACGAGCGTGCTATTTGAAACAGAAATGGGATGTGTACTCGTATGTGTGCAGATTCACGACGACGACGACGATGATGATGATGGTGTGTGTGTGTTTCAAGACTTAGGCATGTACTGTGCTATATATATATATATATATATATATATATACTGTACCGTATATAGTTCCGGTTTCCTCCCGCGACGTCGAAGTTTGAAATTTCATGAGCAAGCACGTGTCCGAAATACATAAGCAAGCATCTGCCATTTGGCTGATGTGTTGCGAGTCCCTCGATCCCTGCTTCCGGCTCAATTTTCCTCCTCCTTCTTCTCCTTGCTCAACACCTCCTTGGGCTTTTCAAACCGGATGTTGCAGAGAGCATTCATCCATCATCTATACTTTTTTTTCTTACCTCTTCTTCTTCTTCTTCTTCTTCTTCCGGGGGTCCACCACGTTGTTGCTCCGTTTCATTCATCGGCAATGGTGGTCAAAGAAGAAGAAGGAAGAAGAAAGATAAGGATAAAGATAAATCCTGTTTCTTTCTTTCTGCTGGAGGCATTTGCCGGAAGAAAATACTGCACTGGTTTGTAAAAATTGCAAGCAAAGGACAGGGAAGGGAATGAGGAATGCTGATTGGGGGTTGAGAGGGAGATACAGTGCCTCATCGCTGTACTCTACAGTAATACTGTGCATATGCACAGTATTACTGTATTGAATAAACTCCAACTCATATATTGT
Organism: Notodromas monacha; assembly: GCA_905338405.1. Classification (NCBI taxonomy): domain Eukaryota; kingdom Metazoa; phylum Arthropoda; class Ostracoda; order Podocopida; family Cyprididae; genus Notodromas; species Notodromas monacha. The sequence continues at coordinate 66,900 of CAJPEX010000254.1, forward strand.
CCATGTTGTCTGGCGGAGTTGCCCATGACTGCGACGCATCGAGTCAGGTCAAGTGTCCTTCCCCCCCTCCATCCCCCATTACTCAAGTACAGTACAAGTACTGTATCATTAAATTGATTTAAAAAAAACAAATGGCATTATTCAACTTGTGAAGCATTTTCAGTAGAGTTCCCTAGAATACTGTACATCATCATCATCATCATCAGAGTTGTTGTTCATACAATAATAAGGAGGGAGGGGTATGTGGACGTCGGTACGTTGAACAGAACACGAAACATAAAGTGGAGGCGCGGACAGACATTTCACATTCACAATGTATTACAATACCATGCATCAGTATTAACTTGCATACGGTATTGTACAGCAGCGTAAGTGCACTGTGCTGTACTGCAAACAATCAATCAATCAAGTGAGCCTTATATTGTTGCATCGGGATGAGAAGGGTGATGAAAACAACACTATTAACGCGTCCCTTTGAATTGGTTTTGCAGCCCATGCGTGTATTTTACCTGTACTGTACTGTACTGTACTGTACTGTACTGTACAGTGCTTCACTTTGAGGATTGAACGAGAGGCCTGCTGAGTCAAATACTGTACTGTACTATACAATGCAGAACATCAATTCAATACTGTATTTGAAATATTCCGTGCTTTCAATGTTTCCCGCTCGTATACACTATACAACACTATTACTACAATAATACAGTTCTGTAATGTGCAGTACTGTGCTTTCCTGTATTGTACTGTACTGTATGTGCAATTTATACATGCAACGAGGTGTGGACGCCATGATGCAGTGCATGGACTAAATTACAGTTCAGTACTTTAAAAGTTCGTCAATATTAAAGTTATTATACAACACCCAATATATCCGGCTTTACTATACTGTCCACCCTGTACACGCATGCATGTATTGATTGCAACAGTAATTCTGTCCGTTTACACTGCATACAGTATATACAATACAGTATGCTGGTGAACGAGGTCATGAAATGGAATGTCGCTGTGATGTGTGTTTGCAGCATGTGTTTGTCGCTCATCATTGTCGATGACAGCGACGAGGAGGATGATGATGCGCTTCGTCACTTTGCCAAATATACAGTACTACAGTGCAGTACTGGGCAATGCAATGTAGCAAACCGGTATTCCACAGAGAGAGAGAGAGAGAGTGTGTGTGTGTGTGTGTGATGACAAGCACTGAGCATCATGCTGCTGCTGCTGCTGGTCATCACCACACACGGAGAAAGAGAGTGAAAGGGGATTCATCATTTCTTTCTTTCTTTCTTTCTTTCTTCTGGCCCACAAATACCTCGTGTTACAAGAATGCACCAGGAAATGTGCTCTAAATCAGTGTTCCCGAACCACCTTTTCTTTCCCTTTTTTCTTTTTTTTTTCTTTTTCTTTTCGGGCTGAAAATGAGCGAATTTGCGGCCTTTTTACTTTATTATTATTATTATTATTATTATTATTTATTTTCTTTTCTCTTTTTTTATTTTTATTATCCAGCATGTGCTGCATCACAGCCGTTTTTGCCCCATTTTAGTTTCAACAGGCTGCGGTTGCATGGATTTTTCCAGGCACTGTACAGTACAGTACAGTACAGTACTTTATTGCGTTATTAACAAAGAAGGGGTTCAAGAATCATCTACAACTTGTTTCACTGCCTAATTTGATGGGTGCTGAGGGTGGATGAACCTCTTCAAAAATTACATATTCTTGTACTTTTCTGAATGAGATCCCAAATTTGCTTATTGATGCCAAAAAAAACAGGTTTTTTTTATATTTTGTTCAAAATTGTCATTTGCACATATGCACACTTTTACAAATCTCGCAATGCTCGTGTGAAACACGAAATCGCACCCATTCTTCGAAAGTCTTTTCCCAAAGTATTCAGAGGCGAAACCTTGCATTTTTTAATACATTGGTGTTGCTGATTGGTTTAATCATTGTGAATAATGTCGAAAAGAAAGTGCATGTTGAGAAAATACCTTCCCATCTGTACAAAGGCGTATGATGTACAAGAAGAATACGTACGATCGGAAGGAAACATCATGTATTGCATTTGTATTAAAAAAAAAAAAAAAAAAAAAACTTGCTTGCTTAGCTTGAATGATGTTTGCCACAATAAGACTGTGCACAATATAGTATTTTATATAGTGTAGCATGCAAATCGAGAAAAAAAAAATTGCATTCCGGATAATCCACCCGCCTATGGTCTGAAATTGGAGATCCCGATTTAATTTGGAATTATTCTCAAATCTTGTACAGTACCTGTCCCCCCGTTCGAGTGATAACTTGTTGCATTTTTCTTGTTGTTTGCTTTTTCCTGCAACTATACTGTATAAGAGGCATACATACTGCTGTACTGTACTGTACTGTACTGTACTGTACTGTATTGTCGTTCTCTATGGACAATATCAATTGGTTATATGCCTCGTGAAACCTTGGAAACAAGAACAAATCTTGCTTTCGTACTGTACATGCAGAGTCTGTCACGGACAAAAAAATAAAAAATAAAAAACAAATAAATTGGATGAGATTAATGAAGCAAAAAGAAAACAAGAGTGACTCTGTGCTTCAATTAGTCAATGACAAGTTGAAACAGAATATGGTATATACAGTATATTAGATAGAGTATACCAAACAGTATTGTACTGTATTGTACTGTATTATACTGTACTGGTGTATTGTACTGTATATACGTATTCACGATGCATCAACTTGTTTTGGAATCGGCCCGAGAACGTCCGATATTGAAAAATGAAAAGAAAAACTGTAGCAATCAAGGCAAGATGCAATGTATGAGAAACCCGTTGTCATATACGAGCAAGTACTGTAGTACAGTACAATACAGTACAGTACAGTACAGTACGCATGATGAGAGCTCTATAGGAGAAAATAAGCCAACCCCCTCTCTGCCCCCGAGAGTCATGCTGTATATCCCGGATCCGGGTAGACTGCACTGTACTGTACTGTATATACAGTACTCTATATGCCCCATGATGAGCAATGACTTGAGGGAGGGGGGGGGGGGGCAGCAGTTGTTATTGCGACAGCGTTGGATTCGTGTGTCGGCGGGGAATCCCCCCCCCACATGATCAGCCAGCACTCGTCCGGCTGTATATGCTATGTGTGCTGCATTTGCAGCGGATGTCCGACACTCGCGCAAGTGCTGCTTGTGAGATTGTGACCACACGCACAGAGCAGCAACTATGAGAACCGGGTATATAGATAGATATAGACGTGATGGCAGGTGGTGCCTGACTGAATGAGTAAAGTGGAGTGGAGCAGAGCAGAGTAGAGTAAAGTAGATCAGATTGAAATTGTGCTGCTGGTGCTGCCCTCGATATCGGCGGACAATGTGAAGATTGCAGCGCTGTGAAGCCTGTGTTTGTTTGTTTGTTTGCTTGCTTGCTTGCTTGTGGGTTGCGCGAGACAGTTGGCGCGGGGAGGAATAGGAGCACAAACCGCCGTCTCTATATATATATATATATATATATAGTGCTGCTGCTGCTAATGGTGACGGACGATGCTGCAGCAATGAAATCAACTGTAGTAGCTTGTGTCGCGAGTGCAGTGCTGTGCTGTACTGTACTGTACCACGCGATATCATGCCATTTATGCCATGCCACACAATTACCATTATCAGTGCCACGACGAGATCCTTTCAGTGACTCTATAACCTTTTTCTTCTAAAATCTTCTTTGGGTCCGTCAGTGTGTGTGTGTGTGTGTGTGTGTGTTCCTCGTCGTCCATTGTACTGTCTCTGACTTGACTACCTTTTATATAATTATCATTATTATCACCGTACATCACCCACCCGTGTACAGTACTGCCTGCAGACATATGTTCTGTACTATATACTGTCTGCGGTATATACAGTATACTGCTGCATTGCAGATACATGTACATGACGACATGCTAGACTTGCTTGCTGAACCCAACAATGCTGCTCTGCTTTTCGAGTGTTCACTGAGTGCCTGATGTACAGCAGTGTAGTGTAGTACTTTCGGGATGACGGGTTCCCGCCTTTTCTCACCTTATTTCCTGTCCGATAATCCGATTAGTCCGTGATGATGGTTTCACGACCCTTTAATTCTACAGTACAGTACAGTATATAGTGCGTCATCATGGACGCCGTACTTTCGTACACCACATTTGTCCGTCACCTTTCATACTCGCCTGATGGCCAACAAAATAGTGAAGAAGAAGAAAAAAATTAAATACTGATGCATAAATAACAACGATGGAGTTGATCAACCACTGGGTATAATCCGTGGAAATGGAGATACGAGGTGGTTGCAATGTCAGTGGAACAAGCGGTTCCACGGAAATACTTGGCGTGCAGTATGCAGTACAGTACTGTACTGCATACTGTACTGGACAATGCGACTTGGTGGTGTGCAAAGCTACAAGAATGACATTATTATTATTATTATTATTATTCATATTGACAAAGAGGGAAGAAAGCACCATGATGCTTCGGCCTTAATAACAGAACAGGAATTGCGCTCGAGTGTGCCGAGGCCATCATCCATTCAAAAATGAATATATATGTGTGTATCTCTCCCTCTTTTCAAGGTTTCTTATTACGCAATAATATTAAATTGGATATTCCTCCCTGCTCATCATATATGGTCTCCTGTCGTTCGCGTGCGTGTGAATGAGGGCTGTACAATTTTACTGTGCATGTGCAAACCATTTTGTTCCGCCTTTTTTTTTTTTTTTTCATTGCTGGATCCTTGGCTCGTGCATTTCCGGTTGACCCGAATATATTGACAGACAGACAGAGACACAAACACACGCACAATACGTGAAATAATGAGGGACATCATCAAAGTTTCGTCTGGGCTGGACGAATAATGAGCCCTCAATGTCGAGAGGGGAATACCGTATCTTAATCCATGTTCCAATACACCTGTACTGTACAATACAATACTCTACCTCTGCCTTACTGGAGTGTGCGTATATACCCCGTGTAGTACAGTGAAGAAAATTCCTTGGCTTTTCCTTCCTTTCAACAAAATTACAAAATCAAAATCACCAAAGAAATAAATAAATAAATAAATAAATAAATAAATAAATAAATACGCAGGCAATCAGACTTTTGAGGCCAAAAAACATATTCAAGGGGTCACTTTGAATATACTGTACTGTATGTTCCTCCTAGTTTTGAAATGATAGTGATTCCCATATTTTCATAGTGAAGCAAATAAAGAATCAAATGAATCCAATATAGAGTAAATTCACACACACACACACACACAATAAATACAATCACCAGATCAGATCAAAGAAATGCACATCACAGATTTGTGGCACAATAAATGAGTTGGTAAGAAAAAAATGAGAAGATTGTCCTCCAGCATGAGTTACTACTGCTAATAAATTCGAATTAATTTAGAGCTTTCATCAATTTTTTTAATTGGACTTGTCTAGTCAGGTGATCTGACCAAAGAATATTCTTGCAGATTCCCTGGCTTCTGATTGGTCAAAATAAAGACAATTGAAGAAACCATTGTACTGTGCTGCTTCATCAGCTGATGCTGGAGGAAACCTTCATCAGTTTCCTCTCTTTTTTTCTTCTTCTTCTTCTTCTTATTATTCACAACTACACCCCATAAATACTTCATTTAAACTTTTTTTGCGTGTGAGCAAGTGTTGTATTGTGCTTCCAATTCACTACTACAGTACTGTAGAGTACAGTACAAGTGAATGGTGCGCATGTGCAGTACATTATTTGTGGGTGCCCAAAGCCACACCTATGATGGGCATCAGCATGATTGAAATTGCAGGGATGTTTTACAAATATTCCTGCTCTGTATAGATGCCACAACTGGCACCTGAGCGAGGAAAAAGAATTTGATCATCTGTTACGAACGAGGCCAAGATGCATATTTCAAGGGGTGCCCACAGCCACAGCATGTATAGATAGGGTGACATTCTTGAAATTCTACACAACTACAAAATTTCCCGTGAAAAGATGAAAATGTTGTGCATTAGTTATGCTTCTTCAACTGCAGCACAGTACAGTACAGTACAATATACTTATACTCTGCAGCAGTTGAATGCTGACGATATGGCCTTCCTCTCGAGTGTGTCCGGCCATCTGTCTGTCTGTCTGTCTGTCTGTGTCATCCCTCACTGATGATGCTGCTGCAGTCGTGATTGAATCGACAAACACACATGGCTCTCTCTCTCTCTTTCTCTCTTCTGTTGCATATAGGACATATATACAGTACTTTACTTGTTGCGGGGTCTCGTCTGTTAACTACTGTACCGTACCCTATGGTCTGTATACCGCGTGTGGATCCGTGCCTCAAGGGCCAATGACGAAATCTGCTGCTGCCCAAGTCTCTCTCTCACTTTCCGCGTACAGTTACGAGTGAAATTGTTCTTTCATCAGCAGCACCCAAACAGGCCTATTATTATTATTATTATTATTATCATCATCATAATAGTGTATTTCGTGCTATGCCTCAACAACATCATCATCATCGTGAGGAAGAAAAGGGTATTTCCTATCTTGTCATTTCTTGTGCCTTCCACGATGATTCCAACAGACTTGATAACAGTGCAGTGCAGTGCAGTAGAGTGTGTATAGTATAGTATAGTACATTACTGTACCACTGTCGCGCGGATGATATAATTGAGCCAGCAGCGATGCCGAGTGCAGCAAGTAATGAGGCCATGCAGATGAGATGACGATGGTGACGCAAAGAAGCAGCATCAGCAGGAGTTTCATTATTGTGGACGACGACGGTGATGGTGATGTCTCAATCACGCTGACGACCGCCATCAGCAAGAATAACACGAGGGAAAAAGACTCTCGGTTCTGACTCTGCGGTCGGTCAACTGCTGGATGATAAAAACGAAAACAAAAAACAAAACAAGATGACTGTCGGAATGATCATGATGAGATGGGGTGCTGGTGTTGGTTGGAACTATTAGAAACACCATCGTGCCCCAGTATCACCGAGGATAGATAGATAGATAGATAGATGGTCAACGCACTCTTGTATCGAGCATCAATCAGTCAATCAAAGACGCGCCAAAGAGTTGTCCGTTTAATTTTTGCAACAAAGTGAGTGATTGATTGATTGATTGATTGATTGATTGACGAATAATCGTTGGTGAGTCAGCCGATTATTCTGCGTCGATAATCAACACCCCGCTGCTGGCCCGAAAAGCGCAAAGACTATATAGGATGGTTTCCACCTGCGTTGCGCATCAAGGTCGCCGCCGCTGCTTGCCGCTGCATCAGTCGGCGATGCGGACGATGGCCCTCTTGCTCCTCACAACCACCATGCTCGTGGCCCTGCAGCAGCAGCAGCAGGTCAGCGCAACAACGAGCGTTCGCTTCTTTGACGACCACCACTCATCTTCATTGTCGGCGTCCTCTTCCTCATCACCACCTTCGGGCGGCTGCATCACCAGCAGGAACGGAGGGACAGTAAGACCAGGTGCTGGGGGTTGCATCAATGCTGAGGTCCGTCTACGTCGTCGTCGTCGTCGTCATCGTATTCAGGAACAACAGCAGCAGCAGCAACGGGAAAAGACCACTGGCAAAAAAGTGTCCTTTTCCCACTATGATGATGAGAGGGGCGAGCCAATGGCTGCTGCAGCGTCAGCTACACACCAAGACTGGTTCCGCGGCTCGCGCTACTTCAAGTTTCCCGGCGACCGTCTCAGCAGCACCGCATCGTCATCATCCAAGTCTCCGCCCCGCTTCAACAACAACAACAACAACAACAATGGAAACAGCGCAAGCAAAAAGAAGGGTCAGGTCTTGTTCAACACCGTGGACGATACCGAGGAAGACGACGACGACGAACGAGGAGGAGGAGGAGGAGGAGATGATGATGATGATGGGTTCAACGACGACGACGATGAAGACGAAAACGAAGCCGACGATGACGGCAACCGGAAAACAAATACCGGCAGCAACGTCTTCTTCACCGAGAAGCCCAAACGTGTCGGGAACAACCGAAGACGGCCGTCGTCGTCGAGTCCGTCTTTCTTTGGGCCTCCGTCGTCCTCAGCAGCTGGCCTCATCATCTTTGGCGACGGCAACAACAACAACAACAACGACGACGGTGGTGGTGGTGGTGGTGGAATATCGTCTGCATCAGGCGGTGGTGCCTCCAGCATATTTCCCGGACATCACAACAACAACAACAACAACAACAAGAAAAATAAAAATAAAAACAACAACAACAACAACAACAAGAGACGCCCTTCGTCCGTGTTCCAGTTTGACGAGCAGCAGCAGCACCAGGGTGGGCATACTCCTCATCACAATGACCAGATTTCCGACGCCGACCTCTTTCACGCCATTCTCGACGACAGCCAGTATAACAGACACCACCAGTACCAGTACCAGTACCCGTACCACCAACAACAGACTCTGCTCTCGCAGCAGGACAATGACGGACACAGGAACCAGCAAGGTTGTCTTGCCTGTTTCCCTATACCTCCCTCCCTCACTTCTTCCCTCTCATATGGACGGATGATGGACGCATCAGGGATAATTCCATCAAAAACCCAAAAAATAAAATTAAATATATACAGTATAAACAATAAATGTCTGATGATGATGATGATCATCACCATCAGATTATTCCTCTCGTACGCGTGGGGCTCAGCAGGCATTCCGTTTTCCAGCAATGACCCTCAAGGCCTTCACCGCAATAACTATTCTCTAAACTTTAAAAAGTTATAACAACAACGAAAAAAAAAGAAGGAAGAAAGAAACCCCTTTTCACATCTTTCTTTCTTTCTTTCTTTCTTTCTTTCTAATTGAACTCCTGTGTCGATCCAGCAGCTGGTCCTGCTGTGTAGTGTCCTATATGATGGTAGACAATGATTGTACATTAGTTCTTCAGTTGCAAGTCTTCGTCCCGAACATTTCCGTCTAAATTTTTAGAAAGACTCATGTTTTACTTTTGCCTGATGCGTCATGGGCAGAAAATAAATGGCATTCCTGCCATTAAGGCTCATCAATAGCGCGTACTGTATTAATGAACTGATGTATACGGCATGTGAAGTAAACGAATTATGTTCGCAGGACGACGTCATGATTAAAATGAAGCTATAATAATATTAATAATAATAATAATAATAATAATGGAAGAACGAGAAAGAGTTGTCTTTTTTTTCCCTTGCTCTTGTTGAACAGCATGTACCGTGCATATATACCAGCGACCAGCACCAAAACATCCACGACGACGGAAGCTAAAATTCTCATTCCTTCGACCTCTGCCAAAATCCTTTATTCATTGTCACTAACACAGTATATACAGTACTGCGGTGCAATAAATACTGTGCATGATGCATGCTGACACACAGGAAATACCGCGTAATACGATCTCGAGTACATGCAGTACACTAGATGCGTATCGATGAGACGAACACACGATGACATGTACTGTAGTTTACTCATTTACTGTACAACGATGGGTACTGCTATATACTGATGCATTCTATTTTTATGCGACATTCATTTCTTCTTCTTCTTCTTCTTCTTATATATCAGATGGTAATACGGACAGACATTTAATAATGATGATGATGACGGAAATCTAGTATTTATTGTTGTTGTTGTTATTATTAGTATTTTTTCAAATTGCAGCCATCCCGGGCTCGTGCTCGTTCAACGGCAAGACATATGGCTGCGAGCTGAGCGTGAGCTGCATCTTCGCCGGCAAACGTCCGCTGGACTTGTGCAACGGCGGCCTCATCTGGAGTTGCTGCGTGCCGAGGGACGCCGTCGGTGTGGACGGGCCGTCATCGGGCACATCCGGTGTTGTTGATTCCGCATCAGTCGGGGTGGGGGTACCACCACCACCGTCGTCGTCATCATCATCACTGCAACCCGCACCCCCGTCGTCAGCAGGTGCTGGTGGAGGTGGTGGTGCCTTGGGACTCTCTTCCATTTTCACGGACGGCGAGTCGAGTTTACTTTCCGATGCCCGTGAGTTTCATCATAGTCACACACACACACACACACAGCCTCCCCTTAATTATTATTATGATTGTGCTGGTGGTGCAGTCCTCCAGTCCAACAGTCAAACCCCGTTAAACCACCAATGTTTGTGCAGCAGAATTTTGGCAGTTTATCGAGGGAGGGTGCCCCTGTGAAAAAAAAAAAGATAATAATAATACTGTAGTTCCTACGCCCACCCTTCTCCACCTGCCAGCAAAGAAGCATTCTTTGCTTCTTGGGAGCTCTCCCATTGTATACATATGAAGACACAGCCAACCAAAAATTGTATGCTGAGTTTAAAGATAAATTTGTTCAAAGTTAGTTGGGATGGCACGTTACTGTACTGTACTTGAATTTGGATTATTTGTGGGCAGGTTAATTTAAATTGATTTAATTGATACAGGGATGGGTGGATGCGTTTTCCGTTTTTCCAATTTCTCTTGAATGAAACTCTGTACACAAATGTTGAGGTGGAGGGGAGTATGGGGCAATGAAAGGCTGGAAGGAATTGTTTTTGGCTGAAAAGTTGAGCACAAAGTCAATCTGTTCTTGTCTCACCAGAAAATTCACAAAATGGAAGCAATTATTTTTAATTTTTTCAACCAGCACAATTTCACATGTATTCTAAAATTTACAACTTTATTATCCACAAATTTGTTCAATGAGTGCTCATTTCTGAATAATTAATTGTGCTTTTTTTTCTGGCCATGCCACCTTGGATAAGATTCTGAAATTCAATTGCCTCGGAGGTAGGAAGGAACATTGGCGGTTTATCGGGGTAAAAAATAATGCGAATATCCAGTTTGTTCTGCCAAAAAATTGTTTTTTTTTTTTTTTTGCAGATGGCGGCTTAACGGGGGTCTTCAAAGCCAAAAAATTGTTTTTTTTTTTTTTTGGCAGATGGCGGCTTAACGGGGGTCTTCAAAGTTAGGGAGATTTGTTCAGGAGGAAAAGTTGGCGGGAACAGAGGGGGCAGTTTAATGGGGGTGGACTGTAGTTATAATCATACTGTATATATATTGTATTAGCATAATAGCATTCGTACTGTGTACAGTAAAACCATTCCTCCTGTCCCACATAATCACTGCTGGACATGATTCATCGATTGAATGACTGCCTTTTTTTTTCTTTGCATACTGCAACAGAGTGCGGCGAGGTGTATGCCCGAGAAGGACGAATCGTCGGTGGTCACGACGCGCCTTTCGCAGGTTTTCCTTGGGTGGTGAGTCACCTATCTCGATCTGCATACTGTACTTGTGTATTTTTGTTGACCACATAACTTGAATAAGACAATGTCCTCATCCTGTATTATGAACACTACAGTTATTGTTGAATCTCACGCATGCCTATATCGTTTCTTTTTTTAATGTATAGGTGGCTGTGATAAAAGAGAGCTTCTTGTCGAGACGGATATCGTGTGGAGGAGCTCTGCTCAACGACCAGTGGATCGTGTCAGCGGCGCATTGCGTCTACATGTGAGTACTGTACAGTATATGCAGTGCATCAGTGCAGTGCCGTATTTACACATTCTGATGATGCTGCAAGCAATAAGATATTATGACACGCTATGCCAATTTATTTATGATTCTTCTTTATTTCATCGTCATCATCATCATCATCAGTACTCCCAAGTCGAGGATGAAAGTTCGGCTGGGCGAGTGGAACGTGAGGGAGCAGAACGAGCCGTTTTCGCACGAAGACTTTACGGTGGACACCAAGACGGTATGCTGAACGAATTCAGATATGAGAGATGCATTTGACTGAGGAATGTGTGTATAAAGGTTCATCCGGATTACAACCCCGCCGACTTCCGCAATGACGTGGCCCTCATCAAACTCGGCCGCAAAGTCCAGTTCCGCAAGCACATCGTGCCCGTGTGTCTCCCGCCGCCGGGCAAGAGTTTCATTGGCGAAAAGGGCACGGTGGTGGGTTGGGGTCGAACGCAGCACGGTATGTAATGTGACAACGACTGACTTTATGTATACTTTTTAGTAAATGCTGGCCATCTTCTCCTCCTCCTCCTCCTCCTCATGCAGCACTGTATACTGTATAATGATTGAATGTATTCATTGCAGGCGTGTCCACTACGCCCAGTGTGTTGCAAGCCGTGGAAGTGACCGTCCTCAACAACGACGAGTGCCAGAGCTGGTACCGGAGCGTGGGTCGGAGGGAGACCATCTACTCCGTGTTCCTCTGCGCGGGCTACCAGCAGGGCGGCAGGGACTCGTGTCAGGTGCGGGCTGGAATACGTGTATACCCTACTACCCTAATTGTAGCATTCCAATATCCTCTCACCATCTGCATGGTGCATTACATATTACAATATCCTTTGTTATTTACTCTGCTGCAAATACAATACTGTACTCTAGTAGATAATTGATTCAGTATTGCAGATTAGGAGGCCCGATGGATGAGCAATTAGCCAATTGGGAGAATATATATACTACAGTATATAGACTGCATAATATATATTGTCCCACGTCCACATGCTGAGTTCGGTATAACCGTACACATACGAGGGTTCTAACAAAAGTTCTTGGAGTAGCAATGAGAATGGCCTACAGTTGCGCTGAAAAAAAAAAATTATTTAGGGTAAACATATTTTTTTGTGTGCCAAAGAATATGTTTTCCCTAAAGAAAAAAATTTTTTAAGCTCAACTGTAGGCCATTCTCATTGCTACTCCAAGAACTTTTGTTAGAACCTTTGTATATTGTATTGTACTGTACAAGTCAAGTGGATGTGGTGTACACTGTAGAGTACAGTATAGTACGTGCTGCTCGGACCAATTAAATAAAGACAAATCAAGTCCATCTCCATCCTGGTGTGTGATGATGGCTGGCAGCATATTGTGGTATACACAGCACTCGATCAAAATCATTACTGAACATTCGTGTTATACTAAATGATGATGATGATGATGATGGACATGCAGGGAGACTCTGGAGGACCTCTGACACTCACGCTGAACGGGAGGAAAACTCTGATCGGGCTCGTGTCCTGGGGAATCGGGTGTGCGAGGGAGAAGCTGCCCGGCGTCTACACCAACATTGCCGTCTTCTCCGACTGGATCCGCTCCAACATGTTTTGATGCCAAAAGAATACAGGAAACGAACGAACCAACCCTGCATGCTGCCATTGCTGCATACTGCCTCCTCCTTGTTTGACAGAGAGACTGATGAATCCGCGTGCCTGCTCCTGATGCTGGATGCTATGCAGTACTGTACTGTACTGTATATGTGTAGCCGTCGTTGTTGTTATCAATGATCCAATATCCCTGTGTCACGCGTAGTATATACACTATGCTACATATACGACGACGACGAGGAGGAGAAGAAAGGAAGAAGGCAATGCTATGCTGAGAGCCGCGGGTGCGTGCATGTGCTCTGTTGTGCAAGTCGATGCGAGTATATTCGGGGTTTGAGAAAAAAGAATGAGTAGATGTATATTAATGTACTTGTTGTGGATGCTGCATCCACGATAATGGAGAGTTCAGCAGGAGCCTCATTTTCCCCGTGCTGCGCGATGAAGTGCATCTGCATGCAGGGGTTTCTTTTTGGTTGGTTATTATAGATGAGGTGGGTGACCAGATGAAAAGTGCTGTGATAACTTGCAACCTGTTCTTTCAGCTTCCGTATAGTGTGATGAGGTCCCTTGCTGCTGCTGGCTGGCTGGCTGGCTGGCTTGCTTGCTCGTTTCCTGTAAATGGGGATGCGCATTTTCAATTCTTTCCACGGTTCTTGTATTTATGCGTGAGAGGTATTATCATTATTATTTTATTGTTAATAGTGCAGCAGCAGCACAGGAATTTCTCCCTATCCCTATACAGCAGCAATACGCAATTGTAGTTACCTTGTGTTGATGATGAGGATGTGCTTCCCAAATCTTGCACCAGCAACGACTCAATGATTTGCAGTGTTTTCCTACTTTTTTTTTTTTTGTATATGCAGTATATGCGTGCAGCACCTCGTCGTACTATATACAGTATATGTACGCCTTTTTTCTTTTTGCACATGAGTGCTGATGATGTCCATGCTGTACGTGTGCAGTACTGTATACGGTGATATACTACTAATACTGCTGCTGATGATGGGGGTTTTATTTTTATTTTCGTGCGTGTTTTGGTTTATTATTGGTTGTTGCGACAATCAAGTTCGTCTGACGGAAGGGTCATTCACTGCCATGCAGCAGCAGTGAGTTTGAGTCAGATGAGTTGTATACGAGTTGTACTTTTGGGCAGGAGGATGACGCACACCGACTTTGTGATTGATGCATCAAAAGCAGGTCAAACAGTACTGTATGAGGGATGCTGATGGAAGGGATTATTTTCACTGCAGATACGAGAGCGTTTTGTTATTTTCCTTTGTACTGCGGTTTTAATATATTGACGATGAAGGATCAGATGAGAGGGAGGATTACTGTAATTGAAAGGTGCATCTCTTGCATGCACGATCACAGCCCCGGACCGATACCATCATGAGATTGAGGTTGTTTGTTGGTTTCTTGCTTTCTTTTGTTTGTTTGTTTGTTTGTTTGTTTGTTTTCTGTACGTATGCTGCTGATGATGAACGGTATTTCCATTTGTACTTTTTATTTTACGATACGTTATACCTAATGCGGATGAGCGTGTAAAATTTCTCTTCTCTTATTGCTCTCTCACTTTCCCCTTTCATCCCGTGCTGTTCTTCGTAAAGGCGTCCTTCTCTGAGGTTACGTATATCATCTGCTCCTCCTTGTCTGATGCTGTGTTGTTCTTTTCTTTTTAATTTTTTTTTCTTCTCCTGGATGGATGAGGGGATTGCAATCATTGTGCTTGTTTTAATTGCTTCTCTTCATTCGACATCTATATTCTCCTCCCTTTTCTGATGCTCATGTACTCATGCTGTGTTTATTCACATTCTGCAGGAGTTTCCGTGATGAAATACATTTGTCTCTGTCTCGTCTGCATTGTTTATTTTTCAGTATGACACGTTGTCCGCTTTTCATTTGAGGATACGGGTTTTATCTTCATTGCTGCATTACATGTTTGCTGAATATTGATATCAATTGTATTTGCGTGCTCTTTTTCTTTCCTTCTTGTCTTGCAGGTCTTTCGGCGATCTATATTACAGTGTTTGATTTCTGCGTGGACTGTGAACTTGTCGAAGTGACTTCTGCTGTAAGTCATGCGGTTGGTGGTGCATGGATGCGCGTTTCTCACGCGCACGTCTTCTTCGTCTGCTGCTGCTGCTGCATATGCTGCTCGATGAATGAGAACAGCGTCTCATGTGGGGTTGCAAGTGACGCGGCGCGTGACCCGAGCGCAGCATCCTCGCTCGGGTGTGCCCATGTCACCAGGGTACCGAAGCAAACAACGTGGCATGAAATGCTCCCTTCAGGAGGATCCGGCCTCCTAAAGGCTGCACAATAAGGTGGTTCTTTATTTCCACAACTCATTTGTCGCATTGCGGCCTGAAATCTCATATCTGAGGCGGCAGCAGCAGCAGCAGCAGCAGCAGCCTGTTTATACTGGGCTACCAGTACCGATTCGAAACATTCACTGCACCAAAGTGTCCTTGGCAGCTGAATAAATGAGCAGCCAAATAAGACGCAACAAACAACGTTGCATCCATGATGCAGTTAAAAATCTGGAACTGTGATTTAATGAGCGGAAGGAACGATCCCCATCGCTTTTCTGGGACTATAGTCGCAGCAGGAGCGACACCAAAGCCGGTGGAACTTGTTTCGAAATGTCCGTCAATGACGTCACAACGTTAACGAGCTGAAAACCAGAAAATATTTATAAATACTGTAGATCATTTTCTTCTCAAAAGCATTTGTGCTTTCCTCGTAAAATTAATCAATCGCGCGAAGATGAAAACATTGGAAAATTATAATTGGGGAAAATAATCTTAAATGCATGCAGCATTGGGCTAAAATGTTGAAACCATTGAAATGGGGCATTTTTTGCGCCATTATTTTGCTGTGTGCTGTGTGCAGTATACAGTGGTCGTCCCAATAGTGCTGCAGTATAGATACTGTTGATGTACAGCACTTTTGGTGGGTTTATTGGCAACCATGCTGGCCTATTGAAAGAGACAGATAGAGTATTCAATTTACTGTTTCGTGCGTGAGGTCGGTCATTTGTGATGAGAATAAATCATATATGCCTGCATAGGTATATATATATATATATATATATATATACTGTACTGTACTGATGGTTGATTGTGTTGCAGTGATGACGAGGCTCAATAAGTTATTGACTCGGTGATTGAGTCGTCATCATCATCATAGCAGCTGCAGTTGTGTGAATGAGTCACCGCGATATAATTGAGAGTCTGTGCATGCCGAGCATGTTTGGCAGTGTGACAATGATGACGGCTGTGCCATTGGTGGTGCTCCTGTTGGATCTGAGCAGCAGCATGACGCAGGTGGGCGCCTTCCTGTCTGCACACGATGGCGCCATCAGCACCAACACCAGGCTCACCAAGACGACGAAGACGAGGGACCATCACCAGCAGCAGCGGTTATGGCATGGTACGTCTGCTGCTCTCACGCACACACTCTCTTGCACCGGTATACTCGTACAGCATGCATGCGGAACATTAGTGTAGAACATATACATAGATATATATGCGGCATGCATCAGATGAGGCTGCTGCTCCAAAAGTGTGAAAAGAAAGAAGCATGTGTTATTTTTTCTCAGAAAAAAAAAACAACCTTAAATATGTGAAATATGTATGGCCAACACATACGTATACAGTATATACTTAAGCCACAAAGTCATCATGTAGTTGTGTATAATCAAGGTCAACCAGCAGTCGGAAACCAAAAACCGGGCAGTGAAAAAAGCCAATATAAGGTCACAAAAGATTCCAGCATGCCTCGTCACTTGCTCTCAAAAATGCATGCATAATTTTTCTCCCAATACTGTACTGTAATCATGCATCACAATAGTGTGCCTGGAACTTATGTCGCACTGTATTTGTCTGCTGAAAACGGGATTTTACTCGTTTTGTGTTTTTGCGTGCTGGTTTTCCTGATTCACTTTTGTGATTTTCCCTCTGTTTCTTGTTCTTGTTGCTGCTGCTGCTGCTGCTTATTAATTTACATAATAATAAATGCCCCTAGCTTTCTTTTTGGGACTCTTTTCTTCTGCTGCATCCTGCATGATGCAGTACCCTGCATGCTCAGGCAACAGCTAACAGTCGCAAGCAATGGACATCTTTTTTCACTGTTTCAAACCATGTGTTTGTCCTGTGCAGTATTTGTCGGGCCTCTTAATTCCCTGACACCAGTTTACACCTGTACTGTACCTATAATACCTGCATGCTTTCCTTAGCTTATTCATGCATGCTGTACTGCTACGCTGTGTTATTCATGCTCCACTCTCCCTTTCTTATTTATTTTAATGTTTAAAAAAACAGGAAAGCGCAGCACCTCAGCCTTGCCTGCGGAACACAAGACAAGAAAGCATAAGGAGGAGAAGGAGAGAGAAAGAGGAGGAGGAGGAGAAGAAGAACAAGAGGCCCGGCTCGAAGCCCTGCTGGGAGACATCAGCTCCCCAGAAGCCCTCATGCGACTAGTGGAGTTGACAAGTGGTGGTAGCAGCAGCAGCAGTAACACCAACAGGAACAACCGCAACAACAACAAGCCAGAAGAGGGCAAGCGGGTGGCTGCACTGCGTGACTACCTCGTGCGCATGCTGGTGCCGCAGTGGGCAGCCCTTGTTGGCCTCGACTCTTTTTACCTGCGGGGAGCATCAGCAGGGGGACTGATGGGCAAAAAGCAGCAGCAGCCTGGCCCATCATCATCGTCGTCGGCTTCTCCCTCTGCATCATCCGTTTCTCAGCAGCGCAGTGAAGAAGATGTCCTCTCATTGTTGCCACCAGGACCCAGCAGCAGCAGCAGCAGCAACAGCAACGATGATGATGACTTCCATCAGCAGCACTCATCCCTTTCTTCTTCTTCTTCTTCTTCTTCTTCTTTGCCTTCCGATGACACCCATCAGAATGAGCAGCAGCAGTCAACAGTGGCTCTCCTTGACCGCATGCAGGGTGCCCTGGAGAAGGTCCGTCGGTTCTCGGCAAAGCACACCCGCCAAATGCCCAAGATCCCCTGGGCCAGACTGGCCCATCGCGTGAGACTTAACCTGGGCTTCCCGAGCAGAGAGGGCCATCAGGAGGAGGAGAATAAGACGATGCCACCAGCAGCAGCTGGACTCAGCCATCAGCAGCAGACATCAGCCTTGATGCTGGACAATCAGCACCAGCACAGCGGGTTATTGAGAATAAGGCAGAAGCAGCAGCAGCAGTATCAGTCAAACCGCAATAATAATAATAATAATAAGCAGCAGCAGCAACCAGCAGCAGCGTCATCAGCAGATCAACAACCTCATCCCCACCACCCCCCTTATCAGTATGCGTCTCCTTATCAGCTGCAACAACAACAGGAGCACCACCACAAGTTGGCCAGCAGCAGCAGCACTTCCTACAATTATGGCCCGCTGTCAGCATATGCTGGAGGAGCCAGGGTAGGTGGGACACCAGCAGCAGCAGCAGCTGCTGCTGCACTTGCTGGCTATTGGCTGTCTTCCGGCAGCCAGACAGACAGGGACACGCAGCAGCAGTCAAATGCAGTCTATGACGCTTTCAACACCCATCATAATCACCACCAGCAGCAGCAGCATCAGGTGACACTCATAATTTTCCCCTAATTGCTGCATTATCCTTTCCCTTGTCTCCATCCAATTCCAATGTATGACTATATACACATGATTGAGGAACTATATGTACAGTACAGTACATGCAATATATGCACCAGTGTCAGCATGTGACGATGAACTTATTGTTGTTGCAGCACCAGGAGCAGGCGGATGACGCGTTTTACAGCACCTACGGCGGCAGCAGCAACATTCAAGATGATGGTGGTCAAGTGCAACAAGGCACTACCTATTACAACGCACCAGTGGCTCACAGAATCAGCAGCAGCACCGGCAGGTATGCTTCAGAAGCTGCTGCTGCTGATGAGCTGGCCCTTATTGAAGTTGGCGATGATGCTAGAACACATCAGCTGCCAGCAAGTGGTGGTTTTGCCAGTGGTCCTGCTCCTTCCAACTACATCTCTTCATCCTTCTATAGTGAACCGCAGTCATACCATGGCTATTTAACCTACCTTGACCAAGCCCCTGCTGCTCCTGACACTGGTGCAGATGCAGGTGCGTATCACTGGACACGTGCAATGATAATGCCCAAAGATGACATTTTTAAAACATCATGTGCTGCTGCTCTTAATTGACGCACACACAAAATAATACCAACAACAGCAACATTTGTCCGTGTCCAGTCAGCCGCCGGTCGGTCGATTCACGGTCGCGCACCCGCAGGTCGTCAAGCGCCGGTTGGTCCAACCACCAGCCACGGCAGTCCTTGGTCTTGCCAATCCCCAGCCCACTGAATGGCGGTCCGGTCACCCGATTGTCAGGGCACCCCGACAATTGGGTGACAAGATTCATGCTGATTCTCTCCAGAATTTGATGAGCAGAATGGTATCCTTCCACAGGATATATTTTTTGCAAAATTTCAGCAATGTTGGGTTAGTTTAGGTCAGTTTATATTATGATAGTTTAGGTTAGGTTAGGATAGGTTAGGTTTGGTTGGGTTTGATGAGTTTTTTCTTTTTGTGAAAAATTTTATAAGATGCAATTTTTCAAAAGAAAATTAATAATCTCTGGTAGGATACCATTCTGCTAACCAAATTGCGGAAAGAATCAGCATGATTCTTGTCACCCAATTGTTTGAGTGCCCCAACAATCGGGTGACCGGACCGCCATTCAGTGGGCTGGGGATTGGTGAGACCAAGGACTGCCCTGGCTGGCGGTTGGACCAACCGGTGCTTGACGACTGGCGGGTGTGCGACCGTAATTTGACCAACTGGCGGATGACCAGGTATCACATTTGTCATTCCCTGATGGTGATGCACAACACCAACAGGGAATTGAACATGCTTTCATTCGGTATTTATTTGCATTGAGCCACAGCTCAATTTCCTACTGAGCTATTTTGAGTCCCAAATTGGTTCACATTTATTGTTGGTCCACCCTGTATATCATACTTACTGGAGAGTATACACATTGTTTCATATGGTACATACACACCTCATCATGTGTTTATCTACAGTACAGTACTGTACTCTGTATATCCATGTGTATACGCAGTTGATAATAAGTAATGAACCATCTTTCTCTCTCTCTCTCTCTCTTTTCCCTGGTATTATTGCAGCAGAACATCAGGACTCTGCTGTATTGATGTGGCCCGAGATGACGAGCTATGGTCGGGCATTGGTAGCTGGTGGTGATGCCGCATCAACAGCAGCGGGTGCATCGTCGTTGTTTGATCATCATCATCAAGTCCATCACCAACAACGACAACAACAACAACAACAACAACGACGAGAAAAACCCTCGCCATCCCCTGGTGTTATTGATGAGAGTAATGATGTTAAAGACATCAAGGACGATGGGCCGAGAACAAACACCATCTTGGACTACATGCCGAGTCTGGTCCAGCTGCGGCCCACCTTCGCAGCAGGGCCGGAGTGGCAGACGACGTGGAGGGACCGGGCCGAGTCTGCCCTCTCCAACGTGTTGGACGTCGACTACCACCTGCGGGACGTGCACAGCTACCTGGACAGCCTGTGGGGCATGCGGAGGCTCAAGCGGTCTGCTGCTGCTTCTTATTCGGAGCACATGATCAGGCCGCGGGACGAGGAGGATGAGGGAGAAGGAGAAGACAAAGACAACCACAAGAATACACCGAGTCAGCAGCCTTCTTCTTCTCTGCCGCGGCTGCTGGGCAATGGCTGGCAGGGCACGTGGCTGCTGGGAAGACACATGATGGTGGGGCCAGCATCAGATGCGGGTCGTGGTGGTGCAGCAGTGGAGCCCATCAACAGGTACGTGAGCTGAATAATTATTAAACCACCAATTCTTGTACTGCTGCGTATAGACAAGAAGTGCGGCTGTGTACAGTACTGTACTGAATGTAAGACGCACATATAAACACACATGTCGTAATAATCAAATATGCGACGATTCTCACTCTTCTTTTTGTCATCACTCATCCATGCAGCATCAGTAGCAGCGCCGATCATGATGATGATGATGATGGTGGTGGTGGCGGTGGTGGTGCGGCTGCTGCTGCTGGAAATGATGCAGATGATGACCCGTGCACAACCCCAGGTGCGTTGCTGCTCCATCATCAGTGCAGCCCGTCTTCGTCGTCGTCGTCGTCATTGCTTCAAGCTGCAGCCCGCCTAATTGCGCGTCACAGCGATGATACGGACTCATTATTAGAAAAAGTAACGGGAGGAGCAGCAATAAGTAAGGATGATGACCTCCTTGTCCTCTTGCCCGCTTTGTCGAGGTTGACGACGACAAGTCGACTATCATCAGCACGGCAGGGATGGACCACCAGCAGAAGCAGCAGTGATGGGTCATCATCGTCATCGTTGCTGGCTAGCTTATTGTACCGAACAAGCTAGCCATGCATCAGAAGCGTATACATCGTCAGTGAGAAGCAGCATAAACTGTGTATATATACCTACAATATAGAGGAAGCAGCATGCAGCTGCACAGCCTGTATACCGTACACAAGACATCGGCATCAGTACACACACTTTACTGTCTGTACATTCAACTTGCTGGGTACAGTATATACGTCTTATTCTTGCATGCCGGCCCTTGTGCGTGTGCGGCTGTGTCCTATATACTCATGCTGTGATGCGTGCAAAGCAAGTACATGTATACAGCACCAGGATTTATTCTCCCACCATCACCCCTGATCTTTGCTCAACGTGAGTCGATCTTCTTTTCCCCCCACTTTTTTACTTAAGTAAATTACATTAGTATACTCTGTACTGATGTATCTGCATGATGCGAGGTCGATCAAGGTGGACTCTCTTTTGCTGTGCAGCATACACCAATATTCTCTACATATAATAATAATATACTGCATTCAACCATATTGCTGTTTCTCTACGATGATTTTTTGTTCAAGTGCCAATAATAAGCAAGAGTTATTTTGTTTAGCGAGAGAGAGTCCACGCTATACTCCATTGATGTATACAGTCTATATATGCATTATACAATACAGTACAGTACTGAACATTGATTGCTTTGATGCATGCTGGCCCAAATATTATTGTGTTATGGCACCTCTGAATTTTGATACTTCCACGTACTTTATCAACAGGACGGAACAATAAAAGAAGAAACTGCCGTTAGCTCCAGCTGTGGATGATGCATGAACAGCAGAAGACATATACCCAGCACTCACTGCGTGAATTATCCGCGAAACGTACCCGCTTATTACTGCATTGATTGAATGGACAAATCGAATCTGTATCAGCGTGCGGATCACTGTACTCACTCGACAAACCGCCCGGAGGATCACGAGGTTACGTTATTATACGCTGGTTCTATATGTCCAGTGTATAGTGCTGTTGCACGCCGTCATGCATCGAAACGGATCAACTTGTTGCAGTGTCTCATGCTGAACAACCAATCCACTCATGGACCAACTCATCAGACTTATTGGCAGAAATGACGCCCAATTTCAGCTCCGCCTCCTCCTCCTTTCCCCTCTGATGCACTATATATACATTACTGTACAATTCATGATAACACACCATAGTCTCCCTCCGTCAGAGTGCTGTACAGTACTGTATTACTACGCTTCACTAATATTCTGTACTGTTATACACGAGCGTGGCTTTCTTCTGACGCAGAAAGATTGAAACCGTTTTCCGACGGTTGCTATCCCCACGCGTTGACTCATCGTACAAGCTAAGGAAAACTTCCTCTCTTCCCAGGGCTTTCAAATTTAATGCATAGTCCACTTACGAAACAGCGCTTGAATTGATGATGCAAAGCAAAATGAACGCTTCCTTCTGAAAACCCGCAGGATTACGCCCATGAACATGCTTTTTCCGCGTACTGTGCATGATGGCTTCTTCATCTCTTCATATGACAGCCCTTTTCAGCCTTTCTCATCTCCATCTTGCACCATTGCTTCAGCATAAAAAAAAAGGAATTTCATCAAGCGTATATATATACAAATATTGATCAAAGAAAAAGAATGAAACGATATTTGAAATCAAAAAGTTTTTAGTTCACAGTGTTTCGCTGGTGTTTGTTGTTGTTGTTGTTTATTTTGGTGCTCTTTAAGAAACAAGACAGGAATCTCGCTGCAAAATGAAGAGGAAAAAATTGTGAGGCTCGAAGCAGAACCGTGCTCAGAAATTTGTTACCAGATGCATGATCTATTTATTTGTCGAATGCTTTGTTGAAAACATGTTGTTGTTTTTTTATTTATACATTACTGTATTGTGTTCCGCTTGTTGGCTTCGTATGATGGCCGGAATCAGTCCCAGCGATTTAGTTGCTCACAAACAAACAACCTGCCAACCAAAACAGTAAACAAAGGAGGACGTCTCCTCTTAAAACACGAATAACTAAGTAGTCCGGCCTGTATACGTTTTTTCGAACCTGAGACTTTTGACGTTAAATAAAGTATGCACATGACTCGGCGCAAGTAAAATCACACGCGCATCTCTCACAATGAAGGCACTTTTCATCGACCCACGCATCAAGTGGGGCACAAGCAAGAAACAAACAGCATGGTGCAGTGCTGCATCTTCAACTACACTACAGTACGGCACAGAGAATCTTGCTGCAGTGTGTGAACCGAGAGCCTGACAGTCAGTCAGTCAGTCATGTTTCGCCTGGCACTTGAAACAGACGCTGGCCAACTCGGACCCTGTCTCCCATGCACACCGTGAACCTCGAGCCCCGCGGGGCTTCAAAAATGAGCACCAGTGTCGAGCCCATGTTGAACTCGCCGAAGTAGGAGCCTTTGCTCTGCTCCACCGGCGACTCAAACCGCAAGTCGAGCCACGAGTTGCGCTTGAATTTTAGCCCCGCGGGGCTTCGAAAATGAGCACCAGTGTCGAGCCCATGTTGAACTCGCCGAAGTAGGAGCCTTTGCTCTGCTCCACCGGCGACTCGAACCGCAAGTCGAGCCACGAGTTGCGCTTGAATTTTCGCTGGTTCGTCTCCAATGCCTTATACACACAAGATAATACAATAATCAACCAATAGACCGAGTCATTTGTAGAGAACGATACAGTTGCACATTACTGCATAATCAACGACTACAAACGATAATATCTTGTGCGGCTTATAAAGCCTCTACAGTAGTATGGCATGTAGAGTGCGAGAACATACAGCGCGGGACTCACCAAATCAAATGGAATTTTTATGCTGCTGACATTCGTGGCTCCCACGACACCCAAAGCAAAGAATCCGTGTTGCCACTTGCCATAATACGCGGCCCGTTCGTTTACAACGAACAGGTTCGGGAACCACGACGCCACCTTCGGATGAACACTCAACAAGTCACCTGACGGAGAATGACGGACAGATGTTGAAATTATTGCTGTACAGCACTTTCCACGGTTACGCGGGAAGGATAGAAAAAAATATATAATTCAATTTTCGAGAAGGAATGGCTTGTGGATTGCTGGGTCTGTAATGGGTTCAAGTTGGGTTGTAGTTCCGGCAAAAAATACATATGTACAGTATAAAGTAAAGTACAGTATACCGTACACAGTACAAGAATACAGATTGAGTTCAAGTAAAACCTTACTGCAGACTCATTTGAGGGTTCAAGTTGGGTTGTAGTTCCGGCAAAAAATACATATGTACAGTATAAAGTAAAGTACAGTATACCGTACACAGTACAAGAATACAGATCGAGTTCAAGTAAAACCTTACTGCAGACTCATTTGTTACGAGAATGAAAAATTCAACAGTAAAATCTGGATTTCTTTCCTTTCCCCAAGTCAACAGGGGTAAGGAAATACTCAATATGGGAAGTTCACTAAATTCAGGAAGTATACAAATGGTAAAAGAAATTCTAGACGAAAGAAAAGAAAAAAAATGTCTAGTGACGATCATCACTCTCGTCAAAAGTCAAGTACTGTATAAAGAAAAAAAAAACTGAGCGTGGGGGTGGGGGGTGGTTTGGTTTGAACGCTGGGCGATTGACACCATGGGAAGATTAAAAAAGAAGCATAGTGAAATACGGTAGATGAAACGCACCAGGGAAATGGCGTCGGTGGTGAATTGTCCATTGCGCAGGGGAATGAAAGCGGTGATAGTCGCCCGGTGCCAGGTAGATGACGCACTCAAACAACTCGTCCTCTTGTTCCCTTTGCAGCAACTTGTTGCCATAGTCCCTCATTCCCTGACCACCGACCTCTTGTACAGCTGCCTTTGGTTCGTCTCCAGACAGGGCCCAGGTTTGCGGGCCCAAGAACTTGGCCATCGAATAGCGGATGCCCTTGACATTCTCGACCCTGTCCTTGCACACCTTGCCGCATGCCACGACTCGGCCATCTGCAGGCGACACCTGCATTTCCAGGGGGGGGGGGCACAAAATGACTCAACGCCGAACTGTAACGGAAAGCGGGCTTTTTCTGTATCTGTAGTAGTGGTTGTGGTGGTGTTGAGTGGTCACGACGTCAGAGTAGGTGACCAGCCGTCGGGCCGAACTCACGGGCGAACTTTTTCAGCGGTTAGTTGCGATAGTGCGAGTAGTCCGAGTCCGCCGCCTCGTCCAGGTCACAGCCGGTAATTTTCGCGTAGCTGCCGATCAGCACGGGCCGCAAAAACGGGGGCAGCTCCACCGAGTGGAAGTAGCCCCAGCCCCGAGACAAATGCCGCCAGGGTAAGGCCATCATGCACTTTTGCTGAATGACAGAAGACATGCAGACAGACAAAGAGACTCTCATAGACCAACAACATCCTCATTTCCACAGGGCGGTATTCTCACCCAAAATCCCACGGGCACAGCAGTCAACGCAGTCTCCTCTTCTTCCTCATCCTCCTCTTCGACGAACGAGTCCTCAAATTGCAAGTAGAGCAAATAGCCAAGCACGTTGGCCACTAGCACAGACAAGGCCGTCCAGTAGCGCTTCCACTTCCATCGGCTGCCCCTGAGCAGCAGGCCTTCTCCTTGCCGTCTTCGGCCTCCTCCTACTCCTGCTCCTTCAAGCATCGCGCTTTCACTGTCCCGATCTGGAGTCTGCGAGGATCGGGGCCGCAGTCCGACCAACGTCCGGCGAACAACACACGACTGGTTGCCGGCAGCCGCCGACACCAGCTTCCAGTGCAGCGACACGAGCCCGCGGCGGGGCAGTACAGGCATCATGAGCACGCGTCGCACGAGACAGCCCACGACAGCCATCTTCTGCCACTGCCGACTCGTACGACCACGCCAACCTGGCCAATCAAAAAGAGACTCAACGAATGAACGAACAATGTCAGGCGAGCGCATAGTGACGAGAAAACCCTTATCTTGCTCGCTCACTCACTCCACTCCACTCCACTCCACGCGTGGCGCATGCTGCAGAATTCACGGCAACACGACACGAGTTCATGCAGAGACTGACTGACTGACTAAATGGGAGGGAAACACAACACACGCAATGCGCCAACCACGAACTCACCACGTACAATGTGCCCGGGCTCATCCAAACAGAACACAGACGACCAATCGCTCACAGCCAAGGGCAACACGGACCGGAACTCGTCACTGCCCACACTTGTGCCGCCAGCATCACCGCAACAGGGGGCACCTGAAACACATACAGGAAAGGAAATGTTTGAATTGACGGAGTCCAACCGAAAAGAAAATGAAAGAAAAAAATTTAGTCTTTCTTTTATTGCTTTGAATTTATTCTTTATTATATTTTTTCACTGCTGATCCGTCCAGAAATCCAGTGTCACACAAGCAAAAAAATAAATATTTGAATTTCATCAAATAGGGCAAGTTCTTCACATGCAAAGCCTAGAATACTTCAGCCAGCCATTCACATGAATCAGAGAAGGAAAGCACATCATTCATTCAAAATAAAGGCAAGAAATCAATCAATCAATCCCCCCCTTTGTAAGCTTTGATCCGATGTCTCTTCATCTCGTCGTCGTCATCGTGCATGTCGTGGAAGCACGACACGCAAAACAGACAG